>BDUI01014707.1:31051-41693 GCA_002335545.1 Apodemus speciosus
ACACATGCCAAAGGACTTTGGTTTCATTGCAATATCATTATAATCATATAAAGCACACCATCAAGTTGATACTCTGTTACTCCAAAAAATATGTAAAATAGCACTTTTAGACTGTGCTTTGCCCTAGGTGACTCCAACGTGCAATCAACATTGGGTTCTATTTTGAGTGAAAATGCAGGACGACTGTGCACCTTGTACACACCAACACGACACTACCCATTCAGCATGTCCCACAAAGCACAAGCCAAATCCTAAAGGCAAGAAGATACCAACTATAAACTGTATACTGGGACCGTATGAGTACATGGGTGTATTAAAATCATATCMGACAAAAGAGACTAATGAAGATTTACAACATCCTTCTCTGGAGCCCCTAAAGAGGAGCCCCTGGCACTGCTGTGGCTTTGGTCTCCACCAACCTGTCTTCTGACTCCTCACTGTGAGTGTGAAAGGACCCCCAGCTAGAGAACTCCTGAGCAGCTGGGACTTTAGTTTAGCTCCATCCCCAYGGCTGATGACCAGCTCAGAGTGCCACCGTCAGCCAATCTGATTTTTGGTTTCACAGCAGCACCTCTGTGGGATGCATGTACCCCACCCTGCGTGGTATCCTATACCTCACCCTGACTCGGTCCTGAGACCCGACTTAACTCTGCAACCCTGGCTACCTGTGTGGTTGCCCCACATCTGCCTGACAGTGACTCTCTCTGCACGTCTCTTCCTACTTTCTTCCTCTGCCCCCTTCCTCTGAAGGACTTGAACTCTGTTGTAGCTTCTGAAATCTTTTTGTAGCCATTCTGCAACTATACTTAGATATAATTACTATATCACATAAGCCATGTGATCTAAAAGTGAGTATCTGTAAGTAAGATTGCGATAAAAGAACCTGTGCTTGTCAGTGGCCAGCTGTCAAAGAAAACAAGGACAACGTGGCGAATTTCAGCCAATGAAATGATGTAGCCAGTCTGCTATTATTGAGTGAATTTGGACAGAGACACACAAACATGTCTGTCTACGATTTCTGATACAGAGCACCCATGATGCACCAGCACTGTGACAGACCTGACTRAGTCCAAATTAGGAAAGAAAAGAGAGGGCATCCTGGCTCCTGCAGCCCTCCTCTCTTCATGATAGTGCTAATGTCAACACACATGTCACACCTCATAACTCATAACTCACTTCTAGAAAACTCCAAACCCCACGCTTGCTCCAGAATAAGAAGTTTTTAAACTTCTAGCTCCCCTTTCGATTTGTTGGTCAGAGAACAGGTCTCCCGACTTTCCCACATTTTTTGGTTATTTGCAAATAGTATCAAGTAGAAAAAAAAAAAAAAAAAGAACCTACAGAGTCATTCAGCAATAGCTTGAATAATCCTTGTGCCATTTGCTCAGAATAGACTAAAAGGAATTTCTCGCCCATTCCCAGCACCCAGCACAATAGGTTATATATAGCTGTGGCACCACATGCCAAAACCCATGCCACCCGTTCCTCTGGCACATGACTGACTCCTTCATAGTGAAAGTAGGAGTGTAGTCAGCCAGGTGATGGGTCAAGATTCCCAGGAAACTATTTAGGAGAAACAGTTCTTAAAGGGGCACCAAGCATTACTGGTGCCAGCCAACCATCCTCCTGCATATCTAGAAAAGGAAAGGAAGTTGGTACTGTTCCTGAAGAAGCTGATGAACTCTGAAGGGGAAAAGAAATCACTTTCCCCTCAAGGGCCCACCTCCCTTGATGAATATTCTGGCAATGTGCACATGCAACCCTTATTAAAATTCTCAAACTAAATAATGCATAGCATGATGCAACTTCCTGGAATCTATAAATTACTTCATGCCTTCTATCCTACCACCAGTTGCTTAACCTGACCAAAACCATACGAATACAAAGACTGTGGAATAAAAAGCTGTGTGTGTGTGGCTGTGTGTGTGTGTGTGTGTGTGTGTGTGTGTGTGTGCTTGCACGCTCAAGTATGTTTTACGCATTTGCATGCGTATGTGCATGTATGTGTATGTACCCACTTTCCCAAACTTGGACTTTGTTTTGAGCACCTGATCAAAGATTTCATTTGAGAAAAATAACTAAGCAATTCTGAACTATGTGCTCTCTCATAATAGAAAAATATGCTTTTCTCTGTCACTCCACATAAATAATTAAACAACTATTTATGGGATAATTAGTCTAGAGATCTAATACTTAGCTTCTTAACAATTGCCTGTTTGCTGGAAATTTATATGAAAGAGGCTGAAGATTGTGGGTAAACCTGATAATTTAATGCAATCGAATCTAGGGGATTAGAGACTTCAAAAAGTAATTAGCTGAATGGCTGCCTCCCTGCAGGAACTGTTTGTATTTTATAGCTCCAGGAGAACTGACCTGTTGGAGCCCTGCAGGTGCTTCATTAACAAGGTGAATTGGAAGCACATTCTGGGGCCCTTGGCCAGCCTAACTGATCCACGTAGGAAATGAGTCTAGACCCAACTGTTCATGTGACCGGAGCAGATGGCAACTAGAAACTGCTTTCAGCTCTCATGACTAAGCCTCTTGGTAGACACACATTTACTCCACAGAGGACACTAAATAAGAAATAAGGAAATCCCCTTTTAGGATATAAACAACCATTTCGAGATCAGATTTTTATCTATCTATGCACTCATCCATCTTAAGAACAAATACACAAAATACTTTTTTTCTGCTACTGAGAGTAGGAATGGGAGACACACTATCTCAAGCCACAGGTAGAATTTTTAAACACCTAGCATGACAATGATTAATTAAGCTCAGATAGGAGCAAAATTCATAGGGCATTATAATAACCCAAGAAATACTGTTTAATTTCACGTTATTTTCTGTTTTGAGAGAAAGAATAGTGCTGGTTGGCAGGAAACTTATTTTAGAAAGGGAAAGGTCAAAAGATGGATGAAGGTACTRAAGAAGATATGTGTAAAAGACACAGATCCCATCCCACCATCCACACAAGAGACCACAGAGTACCCCGGTCATTCTTTAGCAGTGAAGGCTGAGTCTGACATTGCCCCAAGGCCCCTGCTTGCAGATGATTCTTACTCGCATTTCTGCTTGTTTCAGTCTCTTTCCTGGTGTAGACCTTTGTTATCTGATTTCCAGATTCCTCTCTTGTATTTCCAAGTAGTTCACCTTGGAACAATGGGACCTTGGCATGAATGGTCCCCTGGAACTATGAGATAAAAGATCTACTAACCTACACAGACTCAAGACTTCTGATTCAGGCGTTGACTTTAAAGCACTTCCTACCCTTTGGTAGCCATGTCTAGGAACAGAGAGGACCTTGGGATTGTAAAGGTAGAAGAATGTAGAAAAGAGGAAATGATCAAGATAAGCCTTTCTAAGTTTGCCGGGAGAGTTATCATGGACCACGATCTTGCATGAAGAGAGAAGCGAGTCACTATATCTGACTTCCTGTAATATTGTTGGACAACAGGACATTCTCTCATACAAGTCTTGGTGATTTTTATCACCAACAGAACRTAGCAAGCTAGCTTCGATCCCAGAAGACTTATTTCTCTCTGTGAATGTTCTTCCTAACYAGATGGTAGGTACATCTCATGATTCTGTTTACAGTTAGTGGCTACTAATYAACTTGTGACTGAAAACATTATAAACTTCACYTTAACAAACCGACGATTAAAAAAATTAATTCTAGCAGATAAAACAATTTCAGGTTTATTTTTCAATATTACCCATTGCTTTCTCAGTTTAAAATCTCCCATGGTTCTATGTGGATTTCATTCATTTAAACCTTTTCCTCTGAGAAAAGTTGTTGTCCAGCAGGCTCACTCARATGATTAGATTAACAGTAGTCTCTAAAAATAACAAACTGAGGATAGTTTAAAAATACCCTTTGAACAACAATGTTCTAAAAAGATACTCAAACTGTCCCCAGTTCAACCCATAATTATAAAAGACAGTTCAAAACTTGCAGGACAATGAACCAAGGAAGTAAATTCTGCTATCTAATCAGTTAAAAATAGTAAAAGTTCATCATCACAGCAAAAATAAACATGGAAGTTTGGTTTGTGTTCACACAATCCTTTCAGTTCTAGGCAAAAGGAGAAAGCAGAGCCCTTGAGGTCAAGGCAATGTGAGGTCCAGCAGCGACCTCTCTTGCTCACTGGCTCAGAGCTCCTACGCTATTTTCCCGAGAGTATAGAGGATAAAGAGGGCCATCTCCGAAGTGAGCTGGAGCAGACAGTGACTCTTCAAATGTATTGACACATACGGTATTTCTCCTCAGAACTGGTTGTGCTAACACAGGACAGTGACACTCTCCTCCCACCTTACGGCCATCCCTGTGACCGTCAGAATCACCAGCAAGACAAAAAAAAAAAAATCGCGGGCGACATAACATTTATGTTGCCCGCCACTCACTTGACTTAATCATCCAGGTCTCTAGTAACCGTAGAGACGCAGCCATCTTTTAAAAAGAAAAGTCTTCCAAACCAGGAATTAAATCCCTTTCCTTTTTCTTTTTCTCCACCRAACACTCTCTCTAGTGTCTACTCAGGCAGGAAGGATGGTACGAGGGCATTTATGACTAACACGGTATAAATTCGCATACGATGGCTATCCTTTTTACTGGTAAAATTATGTCAACATGATTACTGCAGTAAAATCACCCCTGGAAATGATGTTGCCRTTATAATTAGCTCTAACTCAGACAGTTCCCTGACCAGCCTATCTTCCCAGAGGCAGGAAACCTGCTCTACTTGTTTTTGTGTCTTTAAGGTCACACCAACAGGACCCTGCCACACATATGAACAATACCCAAGAGATGTTTGCAGAATTCAGTTCACCTGAAGAAAATATGATATTTCACACACCAGAGGGAACATCCTTAAAAATAGGGACCAGTTTGTTTACTCTTTGAGGTGCATTCACACTGAGAGGCTTGAGCCGATGAATGCAACTGACATCGAATCCTCTTTTGTGTTCATGAGAAGAGGGGCTGAGAAGCAAGAGGAAAGCCATACGTTTTCTTAAACACTGGCAGCCACCATGCTGGTGTTCTCCATGCCACTCACGAGAAAGCATGGAGCCAGAGATGTGTCACCCGTCTTAGCTGACTGATGCTGAAGCAGAAACCTTGTGTAAGCCAGCTGCTGTAGCTATGGAAACAAAGACACCTAGTACTGGGAAAGAAAACCCACTACTAACATCGCCCAGAGAACTCTTATTCTTTGTTTATGTTCCCCAGAAAACAATTTGCCACAATCTTATTTGTCAGTGCTGAAATGACTGTGATAATTTCTAGAACATGAGGTTTGTCAGTATTTCTGAATCACCTCTTTTTCTTCTGTATTTACATGCATCACTCACAACAGACATGTTGTTGATGCTGAACAACTGTTCATTAGGCAATTTCATCAGGGCTTTGAGATTAAATAACTTGCACTATAGTGTCACAGTTTACATAATTTAATAAAAGTTTTAAGTTTCATAAGTTTCTTTACTAGCTTCAAAATCCTTCCTTTTTTATAAAAGATTTGTTTATTTTTACATACTTGAGTAAGCTGTCACTCTCTCCAGACACACCAGAAGAGGGCAYCAGATCCCATTACAGATGGTTGTGAGCCACCATGTGGTTGCTGGGAATTGAACTGTGGACCTCTGCAAGAGCAGTCAGTGCTCTTAACCGCTGAATCATCTCTCTAGTCCCTCAAAATCCTTCAATGAAATGTGACAAGAACCACATGATCAACAACCATCCGGGAAAGGAGAAGTCATTTGGKCATAGGCATACGCCGAGAAACTTCCTGCCTCAATAGCCACTGGGCCTTCATAGACTATCATAGAATAGTCAAAAGGACAAAGGCAGGAATCCACAACACAGAAGACCTGGCACCAAGGCCTAAGTGTCCCAGGTGAGGCGATCTTTTATTCTCCACAGTGCAAGGCCATGGGGCTGTGACTGTTTACAGCTTAGGGCATTCCAGTGATGGACATGATCTTCTCTGTAGGGGACATACTGTGACGGCCCCTTCAGCAGCTCCCATGGC
This sequence comes from Apodemus speciosus, assembly GCA_002335545.1. Classification (NCBI taxonomy): domain Eukaryota; kingdom Metazoa; phylum Chordata; class Mammalia; order Rodentia; family Muridae; genus Apodemus; species Apodemus speciosus. The sequence goes on from BDUI01014707.1 coordinate 37,084, forward strand.
TGGTAACAATGTAGAATTAGAGCAGCAGTTGGAGGAGGAGGAGGATCTACAGTCCACTCCGAATAAGGGACAAAACTGCAATGCTCCCACCCCRGAGCTAATGTCCCATTTGGGTTGTTTGCAGTTGGCTGGCACGGTGGGTTCGAGACATTCCTCCATCCTCCAGTTCTCCACATTAGCAACACAAATACACATATTCCTCTGAGGCTCCTGTCTATCTGACTGTATCACTCACCCTTACTGTAGCCATTCCWGATTTCCCTTGTGGGGAGGGAGGGCTATCAATACCTATTAATTATTTATATTTGTCTTACTTGATTTGGAAAGTTCCTATCAACTCTCTTAAAAGGCTCTTAGGAGTATTTCTAGTTATAAAGATTCATCTATAAATGCAATCTCTGGACTTATCCATAAATATTTCGGTCTAAAAAAAGAAATAAAAAAAGATGAAAATTCTGCTTAGGATGTCTTTGCTGACTCAAGTCATAACCTTGGTCAAGCCAGCCTCGTTTTAGATGTCCTTTGTATATTTAGACCACCGAGACCATGGCACGGCTTCTAAAGAAGTGTTTCTATGTCTTCCTCCTCCACACAGACATCCACAGCAACTAGCTACGCGGTTGATTTCTATACGCCCASGACACACCTACTGGGAGTTGATACAATAGACACAGGCTTTTAAGAGATGTTTTTTGAGAGCCTAAGAACAGGAAATGAGCCCTTGAAGGATCTATGAGGAGCTAATTTTAGAGGCCATGGTTAGGACCTCGTAAGTGAGAAAACAGTCACTCCAGACTCTACAATGTCAGTCTCTCTTTCATATAGGGATGGGCGGAAAGCAAGCCTCAGATAGCCTTTGGGAAAATTCCCATTATCTCCGGTGATGTAGTAATTCACTCCTAGGAATTTCCTGTAAGGCAGCAGTTCTCAACCTGTGTGTCTATCAACAGGTCCAGCACACCTCTCATTTGGTCCTTTAGTTGTTCATTTTTCCTCTATCACTATCAACAGTGATAACATCCAAGTTAGATGTTGAGAGCAGTGGCTCTCAACTTTCCTAATGCTGCAACCCTTTAATATGGTTTCTCACATYGTGGTGATCCCCAACTATGAAACTACTTCATTGCTACTTCCTAGCTGTAATTTTGCTAGTGTTGTGAATCATAATATGAATATCTGATATGCAGGACTCAATGGGGTTGAGTCCACTTGAGCTTGAGAACCACTAAAGATATAGACAATGTGCCAAAATATATTTAATACCATCTGATGGTCAAGATATATTTTAACTGTGGGAAAAAAGTAAGTTGCAAGAGTTCTATAGAAGTGTTTCTGCACACTCAAGGAGAAAATGTTGAAAAAGGTGTCACAACTGCTCATAAGTCTTTCTCRAAGTGATGGTACAAATGGTTTTTATTGTAGGGTCCATCYGTAAGTTTTAAATTTCTCCACTGGAAATTTCATGAGAGAGAAGGAAGAGAGGAGCAGAAGSGTCACAACTAAGAAGTGGGACCAGCTCCACACACAGGATGAATCATTAAGGGGCACATGGCGAGAGGATGCATGGAACACCTGTGACGTGGAGGAAGCTGGGGAATGTCATGAAGCCGGGGTATTCTCTCCATGTGAGGAGATGCTACTGACTTCACTTATGGGCACCCTGTCCCCAGTCACCGAAGCTCCCCAGGTCAGGTGAACAGAAATTCACCATCTGTTTCTAACATAAATAACATCATTAAAACTGGTTCTGAAGACTTAACTTTAGTTGTTTCCTTTTTTCTTTAAGGACAGCAGTCTTGAAATGAAGAAGGTATGGAAATGGTGTGTTCTTCTTAGGTAACAGTGGGAATGGAGCATTACTTGTCCCCTTYRAGTACGGCTGGAGAGAGGGCCAGCTTCTTTCGTGTTTTCAGATAAAACCCCAAGAGGGAACACTTATCTGAGGACAGAGTCCAGGACTTGACAGAGTGATCATGGCACTCTAGCATTCCAGGATTCGAATTCATCCCYGGGGCTTCTGTGTGATCATGGGAAGGACAAAGGCGTGTGAGAACTTAGGGTCCATTCAGTGGTTCACTTTGCATGACTAAAATTTCAGTTTGTCATAGTTTTTTATAAATTAGCACATTTATACTTTAAATTGACTTATATAATTTTATCCATTTAAATTTTTGTTATTGACTTATGTAATTTTTTTATTTATTTTCATTAGCCTAAATAATCTGTATTGGTAGATTTCTGACCATTCCTTTACCCATGAAAAGCAAAATGATCATAATATACACACATTCAGAATCTTTTCTGGAAATTTTGGTGTTGATCATTGAGAGCTAAGTTAAAACACAGAATCCAGCTTGTATCTTACTTAAGAAAATCATTTTGGTATTCTGCCGGCCCCATGCTTGGCTGACTCCATATTAGTACCACTCTTCCGCAAGCCCTAGACATACAAAACAAGATGAAAGCTATTGAATTCCAATAATGTGGTTTTAAATCTACCCTCTTTGCCCTTTTCCAGAGGCTCCTATGGGAAATAAAAATGGATAAGAATAACATATCTGACTGCCAAGCACAGCAGCCATCCATTATTAATACTCCAATGACCTGCCAAAATGGAGGATGAGGGGTCTATTCGAATAATCCTGTAACAGTGATTCAACTGCCTCAAAGGACATTATTTTTTGCTTTTGAAATCTGTTACAAGCTAAGTGGCAAATTCAGTTTCAATGTACTTTTTATAAATTTAGATTAATTTTATCTAAAATGTCATTTTAAARCCTATTGCTTATTTAGATTGACTATAAACCTAGTGAAGAACTTTCTTCTCCCTAATTATACACAGAGAGAATTCTGTTCCTTTCAAACAATGGGTGGGGTTTCAGAATACATATAAAAGAAGTGGCAGGATCGATAAATGAGCTCTGAGCTAGCCCAGACAACATCTGAACCTAGATCATTCAATATATCATTCATGATTAATGCCCTCGGCCCCACCAGTGCTAGGCCCACTCCTAATTCACTGTAAACAGAAACCATTTTGTGATGGTCTGGTGAAAATTCAGATGTGTGCAAGTGTACTGACAGGAAACAGATATAAGAAAATTAAAGACACAAGATGAGAAGGGCAACGTAGCAGGGGATGCTGGGAACGTGGGTAAGAAAAGCACAGGCCAGAGGGCCACAAGGCAAAACAACTTTCATTATTAAGTTAGACTTCAGCTTCTTCTGAAGCAAAGTGGCATATTCCAGTTGACTTCCAAATAGAGAGCACAACTAACATTTTTTAAGGTGGAGGAAACATGGGGGCAAACAGCAGAAAGGTGACAGTGCTGGCCACTAGAAGCAYGCCCTTGGGTTTGTGACAGCTGAAAAAAAGGTTTGGTAGAGGAAGTAGACACCAGGGGCATCAATAGTCGTAAGGCTGTGGCACTTAAATAATTTCTGCACACAGACTGCAACCAAGGAAGATATAAAAGATTCTTCAGAAAAGACCACATCTTCAGAACCGCATTACATCTTTGTGCAAATAATCCAGGCTACCTGGAAGGCAGAGGCAAAGACTGAGAGAAACCTTACATGTGGGGAAATGTAGGCTGGAAAGGACCAACTAACTGGAAGGAGCAGTGACAACAAGAAGGAAACCCTACAGAAAACCCAAGTATTGCTAGCGAGAGAGGATTCTGTGTGTCTATGCTATGCCGTGTGTCTGTCAGCTTACAGTGTATCAGGGAGGGGTGCTTCTGTGAAGATCACACAAAGGGCAAAGGCCGTCTCCCRCCCAGGCTGGGAGAGAACAGCTCAAAGTGATTTGGCCCAGAGGGACCTTTTCCCTTCTTCCTCCCATAGGTCACTAATGTCAAAGCTATCAATGACCCCAGGAGCTCACTGTACTAAAATGCCTCATGGGATTCGTCCACTGATGATTGATTTGATTAGCCATTTGATTTCCTTGAGCTGGGACTGAGCAATGCTTTCCTGAAACTGGCATTCTGACATTTCATGATATTGGAAAAGGTAAAGTAATTTCGATAGTATACATTCTTCATAGCTTAAAAGGATTGGATTGCCCCAGATAGAGTCTGAGATTTATTAAACAGGCTATATAAATGTTAGAACAAAAGCTGAGACAATCATGTGAGCCAAAAAGACAAAGAAAAATATGCTGGCATATTAGCAGGGAAAGGGATTGCATGCGGGTCATTTTGTTGTTGTTCTGGCTTGGCTTTTGTACTAGTACGCATTTATTTTTATATTATAGTTTATAAGAAGCATGGAATATTTTTTCAAAAAGAAAAAAGAAAATGATGGGTTTTGCTTGCTTGTTTGTTCTTCATCATATATACAAAGATTCAGTATTTAAAGACAAGGAGTGGATCATGAATACACTACAGCAGAGGCTGACCCACAGTTCGGAAGGTCAGAAGCACAGAGACTGAAAACAACACAGAGACTTTGTGTAAGCTCCTCCCCTTTAATCTGTGGGAAAAGATAATTAGAGCCAAATCCTTGGCCAGGAACTCATTCCAAAACTTACTTTAAATGTAACCAGAATACATTCTGTTTTTCAAACTGCAGGAGGTCAGCTGCACGCAGAGGCGGCAGCAGGGTTT
>BDUI01014716.1:18722-38259 GCA_002335545.1 Apodemus speciosus
GGAAAAATGTGGGGTGTGTACCCAGAGGGATTCATTTGGAAGAAAATAAACAGTATGCAAATCTTTTTTTTTTTTATAAAAAAAGTGCTTTTGACTTGGTAAAACACCAAAACATCTTCAAGACTTCCAGGAGTCTATGAGGGATACAAAGTTTTGGTGTGCCCAAGCCACATGAAAGAGGGGTTTTTCAAGCATTTGGCATTACAGAATCAGGTCACAGTGAGACCTAGCAGCCTAGTCAACATTAAGTACCCAAATTCTTGTGTTGGGATTGGTCTGGTGCTGCTATGTGTTCAGATGCAAAATGTCTGGTCGACCCAACTGCAAATTCTCACCTACACCAGCTTTTGATGTGCAAACTGCTCCCCCAGTTAACTGATCAATAAACGGTTAGAGCCTATGATAGGGCAGTAGAGAGAGATAGGCGGGACTTCCTGGGAGGGAGAAGGGAACTCTAAGAAGAAGAAAGAGGAAGGCCTTTTCCCCGGGAGGGAGGTGGATGTGACTATGGCCCTGGAAAGCACAGCCACGCGGCAGGACGGAGCCGGCGGTTGGGCAGCTAAGGCCTAAGCTTTGAAATAGTAAAAGACTTCTGGGTGACTATGTGGGGAAATAGCTGCTCAAGGAATAACTGCTGCCATATTAATTCCCTGCATTAATTAACATATACAGAATATTAAAAGTCATTTTACATCCTTGCAAGACCTTTTCCTAGGATTTGAAGAACTGAGCTGAGTACTGAACACCTTGAGTCCAGCCTGGTTATTTCGTCATTTACTTTCCTTTTAAAATAAATTTAAAACAAACCATTCAAGTTGATACCATGTGTCTTACGTATCCGTACCTCATCCCTTCCCTTCCCTTACTCTTCCTTTTCTCACCCCCACATCCCTTTGTTTCCCTAGACAATGTCACCCAACCCCATCTCGTATACTTCACAGTTACAGACATACATGATTTCCTGAGACTATATGAAATCTAGGACTCACGCATGAAAGAAAACACGGCATTAGTCTTTCTGGCACTGCTGTAACTCTCTTAACACATCACCTCTGGTTGGATCTACTTTCCTGCAAAGCATGAAAGAGTAAAGTGAGTAGAGTCTCACTAAAATTCCACTGCGCATATATATTGTGTTTCCGTTCTGCGGCTGCCGTTCCTCGACTGCGTGGCGTGAACATTGTGAACTTTGCAGCAGTGAACATGTGGGCTGTGGTACATGGTACTGAAAAGCAGCTCTAACCGACTCAGGGAGGCCGGGGGTGGGAGGTTAACTGACTTGAGTTCCTACAGTGATCTGCAGCTGTGCAGGCTGAGATCACAGAGATTTGAGGGGGCCAATCAGAGAAACCTCAGCTGAAATCTAGCCCTTGCGGGTTTGGGGCACCTTGATTAAAAGCTTTTCAGTTCAATGAACTAAGGGTGACTATAGAGGTAGAGATGGCATTTCTGCAGGAGCCGGTCTGAAATGACACCACAGGAAAAGTCCTAGTGAACCTGTCTGCTGTATCATGTTGGGCTGACCACAGTATTGAGGCCACCAGTATTGAGAGTCCTCTTCCCAGCAGAAAGATATTAGAGCAATGAGCCTGTAACAGATCTGCCCTTTGTGTAGAAAGGTTTTTTCCCTAGCCATTTGTAATATTTTTATTAATATTGAAGTTCATGTTAACATGTAAAATACTAAGTATAACTTAAGAATCAAGAATAAAATATGCTAAAGTTACTTTTTTGGACCCCCCTCCCTTCTCAAAAAGATTTTTTTAAAATATTTATTTATTTTATGTATGTGAGTACACTGTAGGTTCAGACACCCCAGAAGAGGGCATCAGATCCCATTACGGATGGTTGTGAGCCATCATGTGGTTGCTGGGAATTGAACTCATGAGCTCTAGAAGAGCAGTCAGTGCTCTTAACCATTGAGCCATCTCTCCGGCCCCAAAATTTTTTTTAAAAAAACACAAAAGCAAAGCAAAAAAACTCTACTTCCACCATTTTTAATTAATTATTTTTTTCTTTTATGTGTATGGATGTTTTGCTTGTATGTCAACATGTATGCAGTTCCCACAGGGTCCAGAAGAGGGTGTTGGATCCCCTAAAACTGGAGTTACAGTTAGTGTGAGCTGCCACATAGGTAATGGGAATCTAACCAGGTCCTCTAGAAGGGCAGCCAGGGCTCTTAACTGCTGAGCRTCTCTACACCTGCCTCCGACATTTATCAACTGCGTAGAACTAACCAGTTCAAAACACCACACGTTAAAAATTCATGAGCGCCGCTGACACGGCTCAGCCGGCGAAGGTTCCTGCTGGCAACTCTGATGGCCAACTGTCCACATGCTCTCTATAGTGCACAACCATTCACACACTCCCTCACATCAAGACTATCAAACAGGGTACATGCGGTTCCTGATTCAAAAAGCAACAAACAAAACAAAGAAAAAGAAAAGAAAATGGAAGGGATTAGCACAATATGCCAAAGCAACCTCTCATTTTTATTCCAAGGCAGCTAAGCTGTAAAGAATTGCGGCTCTATGAGAGACTGGAAACACAAACCGCCCAAACACTGCTCACAGTTAGTCTAGCTAAAATTACCCTTCATTATACAGCAAATTCCTGCATATCTTGACTGGATCTGTAATTCAAGAAATCAGAGCCTTTGGCCCAGTGCAGCTCCGAGGTCTGGGGCAGCCTGTGCGCTGGTGAGGCCAACACGTCATGAAGAGAGACCTTCGTGGCTGGTGGGGCAGGCATCGGTACATTTTGGGAAACAGCTTGGCAGTAGGAAACATCTAAAAGATGCATATATTAGTCTACTCAGGCCCCCGACAGACAGAATACCTCGGGCTGAGCGCTGTAGACAATGGGAATGTTTTCTCTACAGTCCGGGAGGCCAGAGTTTGAGTTCAAGGGGCCAGAGAAACTCGGCTTCTAGCTTCGGATGAGGGCTCGGCCAGGCTTGTCCGCGACCCAGTGTCCACACAGAGCTTCCCGCTGCTCTCTGTATGCTCCGGCAGCTCAGGCAAGCAACGGATCCCCTCCTCCCTCCAGGCCGCCAATCCTAGAACATCTCCACCCCTAGAACTCTGTCTACTCTGAAAGACAGCCTCTCTAAATCCGGCCGCATTAGGAGTTAGGGCTTCAACACAGGGATTTCAAGGAGACACAATTCAGACGATAGCAGTGCAGATACCCCAGAACTATGAAACTGACTTCTATGGTCTAGTTATTTCCTAGACAAACAGTGGGAGATGCTCACAAAGGAGTATGGAGAAAGACACCCTTTGTTGCATTATTTATACTATCAACATTTTAAAATGCCTCTAAATAGCTGTTGTCTGGAAGTAGAGAAAGAAATTTTGGAATATTTAAAAAATAAAATGATCAGCAGCAATTAGAAAGACCAAACAAGAGCCGTAGAGACAACTCTGGATGAGAGTGATTGGTGCAAAAGTGTAAGGACTGGTATTCAGGTCCTAGCATCTGCATAAAAAGCTGAGTGGGGCTGAACATGGTGATACAGACCAGAACTTATGAAGCAGAGACAGGCAGATCTCTGCGAGTTCAAGGCCAGCTTGATCTAAATAGAAAGTTCCAGGACAGCCTGAGCTACATAGTGGGACCCTATGAGAGAGAAAGAAGGGCATGGGGAGGGAGAGGAATGAATGGAGGGGAGGAAGAGAAGGAGGGAAGGAGAGAGAGAGAAACAGAGAGACACACAGAGAGATCTGGCTGTGTTGCTTGTAAGCTCATAATGTAAATTTGGTGGTGGGTTGAGACAAGGGGATCTCTGGGCTTGCTGGCCACCAGCCTAGCTCTAGGTTCTGTGGAGGGCCCTGAGATACAGGAATAAGATGGACACCCGTAGAATAAGATATCCAACCATCTCCTCCAGCTTTGAGTGCGTGCACAGGTGTGTACACTCACACACACTAGAAAAAAGTAGAGGGGGAGGAAGAGGGGCAGAGGGGGGAGAGGGAGGGGGAAGAGGGGGGAAGAGGAGGGAGAGGAGAAGACAAGGGGAGACAGGAGAAGGGGGGAGAGGGGGAGAGAGGTAGAAGGGGAGGGGGAGAGGAGGGAGGGGGAGGAGGGGGAGGAGGAGGGGGCAGAGAAGGAACAAAAAAGACTTAGCTGTTCAGCCTGAGGCCATCAACATGAGTAAGCCTTAAATTTTGGACTTGAAGTTTAAGCTACAAAAAGCACACATGATGCCATCCATCTATAGAGGAAGAGAAGCAGTGTGGCGGGAATGGTGTGGATGGTACGGTCTAGAGCTAGCAATTGCCTTAAGAGAAGATAGATGGTGAGGAAAAAATAGGGTCATGGATTTTGTCCCTTGCATTTTATCCTGAGGCACAGAGTCAGCATGGAGTAAATATGGCAGAACAAAGCATCGTCTAGGTGGGAAATGGGCCCGTGGCCACTGGAAACAGCTCACAGTGGCTTCTCTTAAGACTGTTCACTTTATCAAGGTGAGAAAATGTGCATATATAGAAGTAATACTTCGCCATTTAAAGGTTGATCTCCGTCTGGGTTAGTTATATTGCAAATCCTCCCCAGGAATGCCGGGAAGCGGCGGAGGGGAGTGGGGGATGGGGGAACCGCAGCAGCTCCAACAGTCACCTTTGCCGTGACCAACGAACACTGCCAAGTGTCTGTGCTTGGTAAGTTACGTGTAACTTTCCAAAGATTTATTTTATTTTGGTGTGTGTGACAAATGCGTGCAAATGCTCACAGGGGCTGGAAGAAGGTAGTGGATCTTCTAGAACTGGAGTTACAGGCAGTCGTGAGCTGTCCCACATGGATGCTGGGAACTCAATTCAGGTCCTCTGAAGAGCTTAACCACTGAGTCATCTCTCCAGCCCCTTAATGTTATGTTCAACTTACAGAGGAGCTTTGGGTTGTGACCCCATTAGAAGCAGAAGAAACCTGTAATTTCTATCTCATGTGTTTGTAATTTTTTTATGATTAAAATAAAGGAATTTTAAAGGGAGCATAGATCTGGACATTAGGAAGAACCAGGTCCTGGTTTAGTACTCATTATTTGTTAGCTGTAGGTCCTTGGGAAAGCTGGTTAATCTCACCGAGTCACCTCCCCTCCTCCTAACCTTAGCTGTATGCCTACTTCTTGAGCATGGTATGAAATCACAAACGTATAAACTAACAAATGGCTCTGTGCGGCCCACAGAATCACAAAGCAGGTCTCRAGGGCTTCACAGAGTGAGAAGCGGCGACCACGGAGCCAGCGTGGGTCTGTGCGAGGTCCTCTGCATACACCATGGTTGTCAGCTTGCTATTTGGGGGGGGGGGATTCCTGACAGTGGGAGTGGGGGTTTCTCTGACTCCTTTGCCTTCTTCTGGGACCCTTTTCCTTCTACTGGGTTGCATTGACCAACCTCAACGCTGTGCCTGGTCTCACTGCATCTTCTTATGCTGTGTTTGGTTGATGTCCCTGGGAGGCCTGCTCTTTTCTCAGAGAGGCAGGCTGCAGGAGTGGATCTAGGTGAGAGGAGAGGACTCCGGGAGTGGAGAGAGGGAGCTGTTGTAAGGAGCTCCGGCTGCCTGCAGCGCGCTGGCACACTCTCCCTTCCTGCGTTTTAGCCCTTCCCTTGTCTCCAGTGCTTAGATGTGTGCGTACATACATGTGCACAAATAATTCACGAGGTCTTAGAATGTAGGCCAAGCTTTGGCGGGGTGGGAAATCCATGGGCTTTGTCCCATCTCAGCACAAGGCTCTTGTGCCTCGAAAGCTCAAACAAATCAGACTGTGATAGAAATGGAAACCAGTCCAAGCTCAGGAGTACTTGCTGATTGAATTCTCACAATATATGCATTCATTTCTTATTTTTTATTTTTAAATATTTTTATATTTATGTTTTGCCTCCATGTATGTCTGTGTGGGGGATCAGATCCCCTGGAGCTGGAACTACAGACAATTATGAACTGCCATGTGGACGCTGGTATTTGAGTCTGGGGCCTTCGGAAGAGCAGCCAGTGCTCTTAACCTCTGAGCCACCTCTTTAGCCCCGTGTGAACTCATTTTTATGTAGGCTTTCCTGTCAGTATAGCAAGGACAGCTCTGTGTGGTCAACTTTACATTGTCCTTGTGTGCAGAACACTCATGGGAACCCAGACGTGTCATTTGAATTGATATTTCTCACTTGTTCCCAGTTGCCATTGAACTAGTAGAAAAGGTAACAGAGTCTGTCCCTTCTATCATATCTGTTACAGAAAGACACAAATGTCACTTTGTGGGGCATGGGTGCCCCAGCGCAGGAGGCACAGCCTCAATCATGATGAGCTTTCCATTTTGTTTCGTTTACACAGAATTTGCTTGGACTTGTAAGGATAAAGAACAGTTGTGGGCTCAACCCAAGCTGCATCACAGAGGAAGCTGGGACATTTCTGTTCAGTTCAGCTGGCTTCTCTAAGAGAACGTAGCTGTGAACCAGGAGTGTGCAAACACCCCCACCAGCGAGTGAGTGCTTATGTTACCCTGCCTGCTCGGGTGAGCCGCACTCACCTCTTCCTGCTCTGATCGTTGACAAAGGCCAGTGACCTTGGATTTGTGAAACATGGCCAAGAAAACTTACATTCCTTATTGGTCACAGTCAATTACCTTTATTGTGTGAGTGCATTTTTTACTGCATTTGAGGCTTTGTGTGTGTGTGTGTGTGTGTGTGTGTGTGTGTGTGTGTGTGTGTGTACCTAGCTTCTGGCTCATTCTGTCTTATATGTCAAGAAATCTCAAACTATGATATTAAGACCATGTAACATGTGATTATGGTTTTCTTAGCAAAATAATAAAATGTAAAATAATTGGAATAAAATAAAATGTAACAAAATTCTGAGGGAAAAAAGGAAAATATATATGTCAAAATACCAGTGTCAGTGCAAAGTGGAAACAGTAAGAGTTTGCGTCACTTTGGGAGCTCTGTGAAGAGCCTACTTGAAGATGAAGCTGCCCCACAGGGTGCCCTTCGGTTTTGTGCTGTGTGTGTCTAGAGCAGTGGTTCTCAAGCTTCCTAACGCTGTGACCCTTTAACACAGCTCCTCATCTTGTGCTGACCCTCCAACCACAAAATTATTTTGTTGCTACTTCATAACTGGAATTTTGCTACTGTTATCAATCATAATGCAAATGTCCGACATGCAGGATTTCTGTATCTCCCACACAGGTTGAGAACCGATGCTCTAGACTGAGGGGGTGAGTTGTAACTGAACTTTACAGGTGAAGAAAGTAGCCATGAAGACAACAGTCAGGAGGGAGGACTGCTTTGTGCCTAGCTTCTCTGTTGCTRTGATAAAACACTCTGACTAGGCTGGGCAGTGGTGGTGTATGCMTTTAACTCCAGCACTAGGGAGACAGACGCAGATGGATCTCTGTGAGTTCAAGGCCAGCCTGGTCTAAAGAGTTCTAGGATGGCTAGGGCTTCACAAAGAAATCCTGACTCATGGAAAAGCAAAACAAAACAGACAAAAAACAAAAACCTACTCTGACCAAAAGCACCCAGAGGAGGAAAGGGCTCACTTCACTTTTACACGGTCAGGGGACAGTCACTGAGGGAGCTGAAGGCAGGAACTCCAAGCAGGAACCCAGGATCAGGAACCTTGAAGGAACGCTGCTTCCTGGCTTGGTCTCTATCTTTTTGCCTAAAAGGCAGCAGCACTCACAGTGGGCTGGGCCCTCCCACGTCAATAATCAATGAAGACATGACCACAGGCCAAGCTGATAATGCTGTTCTTTAATGAGGTGCTCACTTCCTGGGGGGCTCTAGGTTGTGCCAAGTTGACAATCAAAACTGACTTGGACTCTTGCATGTCCTCAGAGCAGTATGTTCGTACGGGGAACTTTGAATACATGCAGTCACCCTGGAAGAAAGCCTTAAAGTAAGGAAGGGAAAAGGTCTCCCTGGCTTAGAAAGTCCAGAGTCTCTAAAGCTCTGATTAATCCAACTCCAGGTGGAATCCAGTCTTATTTTGCATTACAGTAAGTTCAGAGCTGGGGCGTGGCCCAGAGGCAGAACAATGGCCTGACCTGTGTGAGACCCAGGTCTGTAGCCTAGCACTGCAGAACAAAAACAAACAAAACCTGAACAACCCAATCATACCACGAATAGGACTCCTGGTCTGTAGAAATTACCCAAAAGAGTGAGTCCCAGAAACAAAAGCATTTGACAAACAGGCAAGTCTAAGGTGAAAGTAAGTAAGCCTGTCTTCCCACAGCATCCTTTCCCTTACCTCCTAGGTGAAGTGAGGAAGTCTCCTCAGACTCAGGATGGAAACACATTTAACGTCGCTATCCACTTTTTCCATTAGCAGATATGTTTTAGGAGCACAGTTCAGGTGGGTTTTGCAGTTTGGTAGAGAAGAGGAGGAAGAGGAGGAGAAGAAACCGTTTTTGGAGAGCATCTTGAGTCTGGTTGTTAGTCAAGTAGGCTAAACACCAGAGATCCCTCTCTCTGTATGAAATCAAGAGAACTTAATGGATTCATTCTTAGCTCTAAAAGCCTTTGATTTGCAATGGCGGGCAATATGCAAGGCCAGGCAGAAAGCATCCCTTTCCTTGAACGTAAGTTCTCTTGATCATCTTAGGATGAGTGATATCCTATATCTGCAGGGAGCCACCATTATCTTCCAAATACTCTTCTTTGGTCTGAATAGAGTGTCTTTGATGTAAGCAATGCTGGACAGTTGTTTTAAAAAGTGATTGGAGATGAAGTTCTTGACCTAATATAGTCAAATCTATTTTGGATCCTTTCATTTGAAGTTAACAACAACAGATTAAAAACAAGTTTGTACTAAAAATCCAAAGTAGAAATGTCATTTGCCATAAATTTTCTCACAGTTTATAATGCAGATTTGGTAAGTCTTTAGGGGTTGAATGTTAATATTATCTTTCTTGTGCAGAAGAGCAGTTCTACTCTATGAGATGGAAGGCAAGCCTCTGGGGTGTCCCTGGCCTGTTGTCATGGCACATTGAGGACTACTGCCTTGTAAACCATTAGTAGGTCAAGTTCATTGGCTGTAACCACCGCATTATCCTAACCTCTCCCACTGACCACAAAGCAAATGAACCAGAAAATAAAACTTGTTTCTGGATCATTACTATTTTCCATTTTGGCAAATTTATATCTCTTCTTATGTAGCAAAGTGGCATTAAGCATTATAATTTTAAGAACTGAAGCAGAGCTATTAAAGTCAGTCAGATGATGGGCAACATGGATTGAAGTCAGTGGTAATGTCAGCTCTAGAATTGCGTCTATTTGTCTATCCTGATTTGCCCTGGCTGAGGTAAAACAGCAAATACTTAGTCCCACAAGGGACTAGCGTGCATAGCAACTGTCTGACTTCTTTATAGGGATAAATGTTGGTATAGAATGCCCCGTATTTGAAGTTTTTTTCCTTTGAAGAATTTTGGTTTCTGAAAGCTGAGTGGATTTCACAAACTCGTTTATTTGTGATGGTGACTTAGCACTCTGAGAGAACGACAGGCACTGACTGGGGAAGCTTAATGAAAAGAACTGCAAACCCTTGAGGTGGGGGCAGGGCTCAGTGTTAGGATGCTTGTCTGGTGTGGACGCCTGGGTCTGAGCTCCTGGGAAGATAAGATACAAGGACACTAAGGAAGAAGGCTCGTCCGGAGCGGCTGCAGCCTCCCCTGGAGCTGCCTCACCAGTAGAGCTTGCTGGGAACCTGCTCCTTAGGGAGTTAGGGATGTGACCCACAGAGAGGTGCAGCCCCTTCGAACTTACTGCAGAGACACTCGGGTGCTCCAGAAGGCTGTTAGCCTCTGTGTGTTTGTGATACTAATAGTGATTTTGAACTCGATGGCACCTGGGTGGCAAGCCTCTGGCTGTGTCTCTGAGTGATTTTCTAGACTAGGTCCATTGAGATTGGAAGACCCATCCAGCATTCCAGTGCTGGAGCACCAAACTGAATAAAAAGGAGACTGTGAGCTGAGCTGAGAACCAGTGGGGATTACTCTCTGCAACTTGACTGGAGACTTAGTGTGGCCAACTGCTTCAAGCAGCCTCTGTAGTCTGCTTGGTGGCAGAAGGGAAACGTGGGGTTCAACCCCGTTCCCAGAGGGCAGATGGTGAAATGGCCCTGGAGGTGAGGAGCACAAGTCAGTAGGCAATTCATTAATCCACAGAGAAGTTGACAGTGTTTTAGAAACACAGCATGCAAGGCCAGGGGAAGCCTCGCAAACGCTTCTGGACCCAGAACAGAGCACGAGCTCCTCTTCTTTGTGGGCAGTTGTGGATAAATACGGCCCCATCCTCCCATTCTCGGCACCTTTCTTAAGTTCTGTTATGAGCCTCTTTCTGTTTGGAAAGAGAATAACAGGGTCATGCAGTGCTACATTTCTTAGGTTTTATTGACGCCATGTTCTGTATCTCTCTCTTAGGGTCTTACTCCATTGGCTCTTTCCTCTTGTCTTAGCCATGTTCTCTAGTCTTTCCTTGGTAGCTATAGATACTTGACTCACCCCAGCCAGGGTCCCGGATCTCCAAATAGCAAACTACATCAAGCTTTCAAATGAACTGCAAATTCTCTCCAATTTGATCTGAACCAAGCAACTTCTCTAATGTTCTAGACCAGCCACGGTTGATATTGCAAGTTGCTCAAAGACTTATTATTAAAACTATTAGTCTTCCTTTCTTATTTAGGATAAGTTTTGTGAAGGGGAGTTGGCAAGGCACAGAGAATACATAGTCAGAAAAGACAAACGTTTAGTAGCTCTGTATCTCTAGACACCAAACCTTATTTTTACACAAAGGAGACATGTGGGAACAAGCAGCAGTCATTTGTCTGAGCCAAGGGGAAAATCAAAGAAGGTTCTCGTGTCAAACTGCTTGGATCGTAGTCCGATGCGTTGCCAGCAGTCATAAATGGAATACCGGACCGGATGTGAAGGCCGAGAAATGGTCGGCAGTAGGACGTCCAGTTGGACGAATCGGTAGACGTGAAGAATTATAATAGACTTCTGTAGCTGCTGGCGCTGGGCTAAGTCTATCTGCATCGATTGCATTCACATGGACTCTGTGTACGGTGCCCAGGGGGTGCTTGGGAAAGGGCAGTAGAGCTGTCTGCTGAGGGTCTGAAGATACCAAGGAAACAGGTCTTCAAAGGGCTATGACGGATTGAGCTGCAGTGCCACTAGATGGCGCTGTAGAGCAATTAAGCTTGACTTGTCAGCCTGTGCTTTTAAGATGAGATAGTCCTATATGAACACTTCACACAGTTAATTATGTAAGCCGGAAATACTGTCGATATCTTCCCCAGGGTTTTTATTCTCAAGCAGCCATTGGGGTAAGAGTTAGGAAGATAACTGAACACAAACCACGGCCACATTCAGTTTCTCATTGGGATCACTACATGGTAACGGAGCAACTATTGTTCAAAGTCAAATTGTCAACCGTAAGGTTAACACAACTGAAGTGAAAATGTGCCATAAATAAACACTTCAGTGTTAGAGCATTCTGAAGGAGATGTCATTGTTTGTATCGGAAGACCCAACAATCTGTCTGGTGCTGCACTATGTGGTTCCCACTAGCGGGACCGAACGGAAGTTATCCTGTATCTCTAGCCTTGTGTTGTCTTGTGTGGGACTGGTGTTTTCACTTTGTAAAGGGTGTGCTTTAAGGAGAACTCTGAGAATGACATAAAAAGATCACATTTATAATTTTGTCAAGCATTTTTAAAGGCCTCTATTTTTATTATTTTCAACCTTGTGTATGTGTATGGGGGTGCGCCTGTGAGTGGAGTCCCTGCAGATGCCAGCAAAGTCAGATCCCCAGATGTGGTTGGTGGGAATTGAACTTGGGACTTCTGTAGCATACTGTGGACTCAGCCACTGAGCCATCTCTCCAGGTCCCACTCAAGCATTTTTAAGGTAGCAGAGAGAGGCAGGAAAGAGTGGGAGCTGTGCTGTGGGCGTGTGTTGAGGAGGGCAGCAGAGAAGAGATGATGTGTTTGGACATTTGAGTCATACTAGAGTACCGTTAAACCAACTGACCCAACTCATTTTTTTCAAGTCTCTCCACCATGACATCTTTATTAATCCGTAAACCAGGCATCACAGCACATGAAGGATGTGAGTTCCATCTGTCCATTCTGTTTACTGGACTGCTCAGAGCTACAGGTAGGTTCTTAACAAGCCACAGCATCAACATAGAGTCAACTGCACTTCACCTACACACAAGTGGCTTTGGGGGTGCAGGAGGGGGTGCGGGGGGGGGCTCAGCTGGGGACACAGAGCACTGGCTGTCGTCACTAGATGTGGTGAGAAAGGAAATTGAGTGACATCCTTTTATAAAGGAGAAATGGAGATGAGAGATTTACAAGGCCAAGAAATGAACGAATACAAAGGAGATTATTCCTTGGTTTCAGGAAATTACCGGATCTTTCCTGGCAAGCTGGAGCCTTAAATAGTCAGAAATGTCTGTGGAGTGTGGGGAGGGGCATCTGTCTGTGCAGAACTTTTCAGTAATCTGGGCCTCAAATGCCCTTTGGTTCCAGAGTTAGAGTTTTACAATGCTGACTTAGCTAAGTTGCTGGAATTTTGTTAATAATTCCTCTTCACCTTCAGATTATTAAGGGTGAAGTGAGTTATAGAATCCCTATTTTGATAATCTTCAAATTAACATGACAATAAATGTGTGTCTCTTAGGTGTTACCTCACTGGCCAGGGTTTGGGTAATAATTCAGTCAAAATATTAGTGATTCAGTAACATGACAGAGAGAACACAGCCTCTGTGTCGGCTGGCCTGAGAAAGCCCATCTTTGAAGAGGATTTCTCTGAGCCCGTTAGGTTCATTATGAGCAGAAACGGAACCACTTAGTCCAGAAGTGGCTCATGTGCATTGTGGGAGCCAGAGGGAGAGGATCAGATGCAGGTGACAGGACACGAGTGACCTTTGTGCTCCATCAAACATGTAAAGTTACTCAGCACAGCATGCTACAGTGCGAAGATCCCCCATAAACTGCTGCTGAAACTTGATTACTCCTCTTACAGGATCAGTGGTGGGACCTCTAGGAGGTCATTTGGTCACTGGGGCACTGTTGTCATGAACGGATGAAGGTCACTGGGATAATCAGTTTTAATTGTCAGCTTGGCACAACCCAGAGCCTCCTGGGAAGTGAGTCTCAGTGAAGGAACTGCCTCAGTCAGGCTGGCCTGTGAGGGGATTTCTATTACACATAAAATGATGCAGGAAGACCCAGTGTGAAAGCGTGTGGCTCTCCCCCTAGCCCTCGAGTGTGTAGGGTTAGAGAAGGCCGGCTGGACAGTAAGCATGCATGAATTCACAGCTCTGCTCTGGTAGCTCCCGTGTGACCAGCTCACTGAAGCTCCTGCCACGCGCTCAAGTGAGGGGCTATCACCTAGAATTGTGGACTGAAATAAAACCTCTCTTCTCCCCTGGTAGCTTCTTTTGTTGGGGTGTTCTATCACAGATCTTTGCTTTAGCTCACTGTCATGGGGGGAACGGCAACAGAACGCTGTGTTCACAGACAGGAAACAGGGGGACTCCTAAGACCCCTCCCCCCACATCCTAGTGGATCAGGAAGCAGAAAGGACAGCCAATGGGCTGGGCTAGAAAAGTTCAACCCTTCCCCCATGAACTTCTGTTAAGTGTCTACCTCCTACAAGGCCCATGACTTCCCCAAACAGCGCTGCCACCTGGGAGCAGAGTGTTCAAACACATGAACCCACAGAGGACCTTCTGCACCAAATCACCCCAACAGTGAGGCTTACTTCGGAAGGGAGAGGGTCCAGCCCCGTCTTTCTCAGCAGCTTTTGCCATGGTGTGTGTGAAAACAGCACGAGGCTCTTGTTGACAGCGGACCTCAGGTTTAGATCTCACAGGCTCCAGGAGTCAAACTGGCTCCGGACTTGCTCCACCGGTGGTATTCTGTAAAACAGCAGTAATGACTTGAGGCAGCTAATAAGTGTAATGGGATGAAATCCAAATGGTCTTGTATTAAACCAGTATGCTTGAATTGAGGGGAAAGACACAAGCAAGTCCTGGACAGAAGACAGAATTACAACATCTACTTAAACGCAGTCATTTCAAGCTAATAGCTGCGGGAGATACAAGACCACTGTGACATTTACCCTGACTGTGAGAAGCGAACTCCTGTGGGGAGTGGGTGGGGGGCTGATGATAGAGGCCTCCTTCCCCATCCCTCTTGATTCGCATGCAACCTTATTGGTAACCAGGACCTCCTTCTCCCCTGGGCTCAGGACACTGAGCAACTGACAAATCACACCCCTGCCCCCCTTCCGGCCCCCCTGCCTTATTTTTGGCACTGAGAATTAATAGAATATCTCTTCTGAGGCTCAGTGATGATTATTAAAACCCTTAAACTATGGCCTGCCCAGTTTGGAGAGTGGCTTTTTGTTAGAGCTCTTATTAAACAATGATCTATTAACACTTCACTCAACATGATTGTATTAGTCAGCTTTCTGCCACCATAATAAAATATCTTAGACAGTCAACTTAGAAAGATTTTTTTTTTTTTGAGGTTCTGAATTGGTTTGTCCTGCTGCTTCCGGCCTGCGGTAAGGCAGCATACCGTGGTGGGAATCATGAAGAAAAAACCCACTTACATTAGCAATCTGGGAATCACAAGAAGGACGAGAGGCTGGGTCTCACAGTCTCCTTGAAGGGTGTGCCCCGGTGAACCGAGGACCAGTCACAGGACCCCACCTCTTAAAGGTCGCACCAGTTCCCAGAAGCACAACTCTAGATGCCAATGTTTTAACATACTGGCCTTTGGGAGTCATTTAAGGTCCAGACTACATTACTGATCTTTACTGTTCAAGCTTTCTCCAGGCTCTGATTGGAGGCTTTGATTTCGAGCCCCCAGCAAATGCACCAGCTCTGCTGCTTTCCAGAGCCTCGGTAGTTTAATATGAGAAAGGCCCAGAGGTCTTAATGCCAGACAGTTCACCCTCCAGCAACAGGCACTGTGGCCAAGTACCAAGTGTTAAAATATTTCAGGCTAGATGAAGACTAGAGCCAAAGCAGGAAGAACTGAGAAGGGGGAAAGCCATCTTAATGACAGCCAGTTATAATTAAACAGTACAGAACAAAAATGGAGCGTTTTCTGTTATACTCTGTGAGTAATGTTTGTACTTTGAAACTTTTAAAATATTTAAGGCAAGAAGAAATGAAATGCATGGCAACCAGTTAGGGTCATACATTTAGGACAAAAATGATGAAATATTAAAATGAAAGAAATAAATGATCTGACTGAAATACTGAGAGTCTATGGACATGAATTATTCAAGGTGGGAACATGAGACCCGCAATCTGTTATGTAACAGGGCATGTGGCAAAGTTCAGGAGTCCAGCGATGGGAGGGGATGAAGGGACTGCAGGTTAGGCTTAGTGACACCCTAACTCCATGCTTGAACCTCAGGGGAGGGGAAGTGACTGGGTCCTGCAAATGGAGTCTGAGAGAGAGTCTGACCTTGAGGTTGATGTTTTCAGTCAGGACTTCACAGTGGTCAGGTTAGCCCAGGCTATACAGCAAAAACAAATAACACCAAGTGTCAGGCTAACCCAGGATATGCAACAAAAACAATACCAAGTGTAGGGCTCACACAAAGCAGCACAGCTTCATTTCTTGCTCAAAGTACACATTTATCATGAGCTGCCAATGTTACCGATGTAGTGGTTAATCTCGGCTGTTAAATTTATTGGCTCTAGGCTGCATCCTGTGATGYACACCACATACCAGCATTCGGGAGGCAAAAGCAGGTGGATCTCTGAGTTCGAAGCCACCCTGGTCTATACACTGAGTTTCAGGACAACCAGAGCTACATAATGGGACCCTGTCTATATCTATCTATCTATCTATCTATCTATCTATCTATCTATCTATCTATCTATCTATCTATCTATCTATCTANAGCACACACAATTGAATACAGAGCTCCTACCCATCTCCTGTGCTATGCAACTGGCTAGACATTGTGGTCCTTGAGTCTGTTTTTCAGGACTCTTTAATGAAGACAGGATGACCTAGATACTCCTTCTTTGTTAAATCTGGATTTCACAAAATGATCTCTTGGCTGTGTCCCACTGAGCCGGGTGTGGTCATGTACCCCGGAACATTCCAGGAAGTGTTATGTGCTCTTGCTGCAGGGCAGTGTCTGTCACAAGAGGAAGGCTACTTTGCATTATACAAGCACAAGTGACATCCATTCTGATATTTCYGGAATACATAATTTTGYCTTTTCTTCTTTTGCCCATCTTTTGCTATTGTTCTAATTGATGTGATGTTGCTAGGTAACCTCATGAGATATGGTATAAACAGATGTCCAAGGAGAGTATCATTCATTGCTAACTATATTCCGATGAAACAAAGGAGCCCAACATTCTGTTGTAGAGCATTACTGGAGYATACCTCCACAGGCATGGGGCCTGGAGGCTGCAGTGTGAGGTGCCTTTACAAGTGCAGTTGACCATACAGCTTGTTCTGGGTAGTGCACTTTTATTTTTGCATATAAACAACTCCATATGCTTGGTAAGGCTGAGTCAGGATTATCATTTTATTTATATTCTCTTTCCCTCCCTTTTTCTCCATTTGGAAACAAAATCAGGGTCTTATAAATCCTAGGTAAATACTGTATCACAGAACAACACCTGAAAATTAAATTTTGATTATTAAACTTTACTGCTGTTGTTGTTGTTGTTATAAGGTACCAGAAGAGAACTCCTGAGAGGACTGAATAAAGGCTGTCCCAAGCAGATTAGCAGCAAACTGTCACATCCTCTAGTTGGTTTGAGGTTTTTTTAAGATTTATTTATTGTTATATGTAAGTACACTGTATCTGTCTTCAGACACACCAGAAGAGGGCATCACATCTCATTACGGATGGTTGTGAGCCACCATGTGGTTTCTGGGATTTGAACTCAGGACCTTCGGAAGAGCAGCCAGTGCTCTTAACCACTGAGCCATCTCTCCAGCCCTGGTTTGAGTTTTTAAGGAAAAAAACATACAATTGTGAGGTGACTGTGATGTGTACAGAAAGCAAGTGTTGTTTATAGAAGCATAGAGAGTTTAAATTTGTCAGACGGTTAACCTTTAGCTCAGGGTCACATTGTATATAAATTGGTATAGAGACCAGTTTACCTTAAGACTGTTCCAGAGACCAGTTTTATCCACGATAGTTTTAGCACTTAAGATAGTCTTATAAACTCTTTCCTGAGATGATATTATTTTTTTTTACATTTTTTTTATTGGATATATTCTTTATTTACATTTCACTTCCCTTTTTCTGGATTCCCCGCCCCCCAGATGTCCCATATGTCTTTTTCCCTCCCCCGGTTCGCCATCCATTATGGAGGCATAATGAAATAGCAGGAATACCTTTCTTGGTGTATTAAATAATTCAAACACACAAATGCTTTCTGTAGCTTAATAATTTTMATACAACAAATTACCATTGAAGACTARTCTATCTTCGCCAAAATAGAATCCTTTCTTATCACAGTATGGAATATTTAACTAATAACAATTAAATAAGGAAGGTTTTGTTTAGACTCATGTTTCAAAGAATCTTAGTCCATCATAGGAAGGTGGGAGTGTTTCTGAGATTCCCAACACGTGGGAATATATGTAGCTTTTTATATCATAGCAAGCAGGAAAGAGCAGCACCATATGCAGGATTAATAATGCTGTAATATTTAGTGAACCATTTTCTGTCTTCCAGAATTCTTATCTCAAAAGTTCCCAACACCCCCCAAAAATATCACCAGTAACTAAAGACCAAGTGTTCAAGCCCAGGAGCCTACAGGGAGTGTTTGACCATCAATGTATAACACTGTCCATGGTAGAGTAAGGCTCCATATTAAGGCATTTTGCTGGGGGAAAGAAAGGACTTTAATGAGGTTCTCTGCATTGCACATATCTGGGCCATGTAAGTTCTAGAATCCTGAGCCAAACTTTGTATCATTTTCATAAGGAGCAAATTAAAAGATCTGTGTGGAGGGTTTCCATCTGCACCAGGAGCTGACCCTGTGCCACAACTCTTCGTACCCAAATCCACCTGGAGAAAGCTGATCTTCCAAGAGTGCTGACACACCTGAGAGCACAGGTGAGACCACCACTTCTGCTCAAGTTCCTGGCCCAAGATGGACTCGCCCAAAGCCATCAGGACACAGGAACCAAGGAACAGCCTGGGACAAGAGCCTTTNCAGGAACCAAGGAACAGCCTGGGACAAGAGCCTTTTGGTTTCGGTCTGCATCCTGGAGCTGACCCTGTGCCACAGCTCTCCATATCTAAATCCCACCAGGAGAGAGCTGGTCTCCCAAGAGTGCTGACACACAGGCTTGCAGGAGGGACAAGTCACAGAGATAGCAAGACCAGCTAACACCAGAGATAACCAGTTGAGGAGAGGCAAGGACAAGAACATAATCAAGAGAATCCAAGGCTACTTGTCATCATCAGAGTACACTTCTCCCACCACAGAGAGCCCTAAATAACCCAACACACTAGAAAAGTAAGATTCCCTTAAAGAAATACAGGAAAACACAGTTAAACAGGTAGAAGCCCTTAAAGAGGACACACAAAAAAATCCCTTAAAGAATTACAGGAAAACACAACCAAACAGGTGAAGGAATTGAACAAAACCATCCAGGATCTAAAATTGAATTGGATCTATTGAAAATAGAAACAATAAAGAAATCACAAAGGGAGATAATACTGGAGATAGAAAACCTAGGAAAGAAATCAGAAGTCACAGGCACAAGCATCACCAACAGAATGCAAGAGATAGAAGAGAGAATCTCAGGTGCAGAGATACCATAGAAAACATTGACACAACAGTCAAAGAAAATGTAAAATGCAAAAGCTCCTAACCCAAAACATCCAGGAAATCCAGGACACAATGAGAAGACCAAACCTAAGGATAATAGGTATAGAAGAGGGTGAAGATTCTCAATTTAAAGGGCCAGTAAATGTCTTCAACAAAATTATAGAAGGAAACTTCCCTAACCTAAATAAAGAGATGTCCATGAATATACAAGAAGCCTACAAAACTCCAAATAGATTGGACCAGAAAAAAAATTTCTCTCATCACATAAAAGTCAAAACACCAAATGCACAAAACAAAGAAAGAATATAAAAAGCAATAAGGGGAAAAGGTCAAGTAACATATAAAGACAGACCAATCAGAATTACAGTGTACAGACTTCTCACCAGAGAGTATGAAAGCTAGAAGATCCTGGGCAGATGTCATACAAACCCTAAGAGAACACAAGTGCAAGCCCAGACTACTATACCCAGCAAAACTCTCGATTAACATAGATGGAGAAACCAAGATATTCCATGACAAAACCAAATTTACACAATATTTTTCAACAAATCCAGACCCACAAAGGTTAGATGGAAAACTCCAACACAAGGAGGGAAACTACAGCCTAAAAAAGCAAGAAAGTAATCTTCTTTTAAAAAACCCAAAAGAAGCCGGGCGGTGGTGTCGTACGCCTTTAATCCCAGCACTTGGGAGGCAGAGGCAGG
>BDUI01014723.1:35273-48960 GCA_002335545.1 Apodemus speciosus
ATGGCATGCACTCACTGATAAGTGCATATTAGCCTAGAATCTTGGAACACGATATACACAATCCACCTATCAAATGCTGTCCAACAAGAAGGAAAAAGTGAACCCAGGTTCTGGAAAGGCCCAATGCAGCAGTGCAGGGATTTACCAGAACAGGGAATTGGGAAGGGGTGAATAGGGGAACAAGGAGAGGGAGAAAGACATATGGGACATCTGGGGGGCAGGGAAACCAGAAAAAGGGAAATGAAATATAAATAAAGAATATATCCAATAAAAAAAAGAAACAAACAGAAATCAAGCAACAGATGTGAGACAGGATGAAGAGAATAAAAGAAAACTTGATGCAATGTAAGCTAGTCCAGTAAATATTCATGTAAATATGAAGTTACTCCAAAATTAAAAGTACGACTGCTGTGTAAACCAGTTATATCTCTTTTGAAGTACAGCCCAAGAAATCAAAATCAGTTTGCTATCTAAATTCATGAATATCCATGGTTACTGATAGAACATTCATATTAGCCACCGTTTGACACTAGGTTAGTTGACCATCAGTGGGTGGATGTTTGCATGTGATATTTTACTTGCTCATAAAATAGAAACAAAATTAGGAAATTTCTAAGGCAGAAATGGAACTGGAGATCATCATGCTAAAGAAAATAAGCCTGTCTTACAAAGATAAGTTTGGTGTTTCCCCCTCATATATGCAGATTTACAAGGGGGGAAATGGCTGTGAAAGTAAAAGAAAGCAATTTGGCAGTATGAAAAGGAAGGGGAGATGGTAGTTAGTGAGAGTCACAAAGAAAGTGAGTATGGTCAAAATATATGGGGTGTTTATGAAATATGGATGTACTGTGGGGAATCGGAGATGGCTAGCTTAGTTGGCATTGTATACTAGACAGAAAGAAGATTTGTACTTGGATCCTTGGAGTCCATGTTAGAGCTGAGAGTGGCATCACATACCTTTATTCTTTGGTGGGGGGAGGCAGATTCCTGGGACTTACAGACCAAACAGACAAGCTTAGGAAATGAGCCACAGTAGCATTGAGAGAACCCTATTTTAAATATCATGAACAGAATCTGAAATACATGACGTTTCATTCTTGTATCCAAAAGCATTCACACACACGTATGTACATGCTCACATGCACCTATAAGTACATGTCCACACATATGAGTACATACACATGTATATCACACACTTATGCATATATATTTATACTTCAAATATAGTTATAAATATATTTATACTTCAAATGAAAGAAAAACCTAAATAAAAATATAGAAACAATATAATTTTTATTTATATTTTATATTAAATTATATATATATATATATATACTTGAAATGAAAGAAAATTCTAAATGAAATCAATTACTTTACATAATCGGTTAAAACAAAATATAGAAACTATTTAAAATTTTATATTCAGCTAAAATTACTTTGTTGTTAGGTGAGTGCCCAATTATTTTGTCTTCACTCATAGACAGACGTATGCTAGGGACAAAGACCTAGAATACCTAGCTATCTATTCTTGTATGAAGGGTTTTTAGACCTAATTAATGAAAAAATAGTGCTTTTAAGAGCCCTACATTTCTGGAAGAGTGAAACCATTTCAGGAGCAGGATGTTTATCCCTATGGTATCCGTCCTCTGAATGAAAGGCAACAGTGTGTCTCTCCATTCTTTTAGCCATTAAATTATTCATTCATTCACTAGCAGGTAGTGGTTTAAATTTTAATTCACTTAAGAAATAAATGTCTTTTGTTTGCTATCAATAATCTTAAAGAGATGAGATAAACATTTCYCTCAGGCCTGGAGCAATGGCTCAGTACTCACATGGCAGCTCATAACCAACATCTTATAACTCCAATTCTAATGTACCTATCTCCTTCTTCTGGATATTAGGTGAACCTGTGCATTCCAACCTGTACATATATTCATAATTAAAACAATAAAAACTGCCTTCAATGAACCGATAGCTAATACAACATATTTATAAACATGCAATTACAACTCAGAATCGGTAGAGAACTACAGTTACAAGCACACCATAGTTTTAAGGCTGAAAAGAAAATCAGAGAAGCACTATGAGCAAATAAATGTAAGTAAGAAAGCTGTAAGTACAACATACACCAGATGATATAAGGTACCCAGCACATATACAGCAGAGGACTGCCAGGTCTTGACTCAGGGAGAGAAAATGTGCCCAACCCTCAGGAAACTTGAGGCTCCAGGGAGTGGGGAGGCTTGGTGGGGTGGGAGTGGGGTGGTGGGGACATCCTCTTGAAGATGGGGGAGGAGGAGGTATGGGATGTAGTCAGAGGGCAGACTAGGTGGAGGGGGATAAAGACTGAACTATGAAAAAAGATAAATAATAAAAAATGATAATATATGAAGTATTGAAAATCTGTAAGTATGTGGATTATTACATGAGATCATTCAACTCCATTGAACAATAAAATAACCCTTTTGGAAATGAAAGATCATTAGTTATCTTCAAGATTCAACATTGACCATAATATCTGAATTTTCTTCCTTTTTAGTACCCTATCACAGAAAAGTACCCAAATACCTGGTGTACTGGCTGGTTTTGTGTGTCAAATTGACACAGGCTGAATTTATCATAGGAAAAGGAGCTTCTTCAGTTGGAGAAGTGCCTCCATGAGATCCAGCTGTAAGGCATTTTCTCAATTAGCGATCAAATGGGGGAGGGCCCTTTGTGGATGATGCCATCTCTGGGCTGGTATTCTTGGGTTCTATAAGAGAGCAGGCTGAGCAAACCAGGGGAAGCAAGCCAGTAAGTAACATCCCTCCATGGCCTCTGCATCAGCTCCTGCTTCCTAACCTGCTTGAGTTCCAGTCCTGACTTCCTTTGATACTGAACAGCTGTGTGGAAATGTAAGCTCAATGAACCCTTTCCTCCCCAACTTGCTTTTTGGTCATGATGTTTGTGTAGGAATAGAAACCCTGACTAAGACACCTAGGCACTCCAGACAAGATAATCTAAAAATTATTATGGTCAGTGTTAGCACATCTCAACTCAGAGCTTGTGTTTTCAAGCTGTTTGGAAATTTTGGGTTCCAATTTGTGCAAATGCATAGACAATGATTGTAACAATATCACATCCCTAACATCCATAACAAATCAAGGCACTGAAAATTAATGTGCTCACTGAGGGGAAACTTACCCAGGAAGGAAAGGTAATCCTGTCAGCAAGAGTGTCTCTCATAAGGTAAGAAAAAAACATGACCTTTACTCAGGATGTTGGAGGCCATGCAGATTCCCCCTTACTCTGAACAAAGAATTGTGGGCAGAGGCAGACGGGGTTAGAGAGGACTGGGAGGTAGACACTTCACTGTGTTCAAACCAAAGTCAAGGTACAAACGTACAGAGCAATAAAACATTTGACTTGGAGAAGCAGAATCAACATCATTAATATCACCGCCACCACTACCACCACCAGCAGCAGCAGCAGCAGCAGCAGCAGCAGCAGCAGCAGCAGCAGCAGCAGCAGCAGCAGCAACAGCCACCCCCACTGATACCTGCAAATGGACAGCAGACTAGCAGCCAGAATGAAGGCTTGGCTAATGACCTGGAGAATTTTAGGAAACCAGGAGAAAACTTTACCCAATTTAGGTGTCTCTTTGTGGACAATCTTCCTTCTGTCATCACTGAGAAGGGACTGAAATTTATTGAGAAATATGGAAAAGCAGGCAAATTTTCATTTATAAGGATAAAGGCTTTGTCTTTATTCACTTGGAAACACTAACCGTATGGAAAATTGCCAAAGTGGAGCTTTCAAGATGATACTCTTGAAAGCAGCTGCAAGTGCTTCTTC
This sequence comes from Apodemus speciosus, assembly GCA_002335545.1. Classification (NCBI taxonomy): domain Eukaryota; kingdom Metazoa; phylum Chordata; class Mammalia; order Rodentia; family Muridae; genus Apodemus; species Apodemus speciosus. The sequence goes on from BDUI01014723.1 coordinate 39,108, forward strand.
CACTACTTGTGAGCCACATATGGAGGATGAAAAAGGAAAACACGATCAAGAGACTTATATTCCCAGTTATCTGGGAAATAAACATATTTGTCCTAATCCCAAATAATATAAACTACTCTAAAACATGTATTATAAATGTACCCATAACGAAATGAATTCTTGGAATTTTAATTATTATATCAATAATAAYAATTAAATGTGTGTGTGATAATTCAGTCATGGAATGTGTGAATGCATAACAAAGACAAACAGATAAGAATCTAGTTTCTCCTTTACAGAGATAATAATAAAATCTCTTTAAAATTCTTCCTTCATTTATCTATTTGCACATTTAACATATAACTATTAGAAATTATGTGAATCACAGAACAATTAAGCAAAAACACAAAGGAGGGAGTCCCTAAGAATAGGTAAGGGTAGAGGACATCATGGGAAGGATGGCACAACAGCAGCTTGGATTAGTATTTCATTGAGAAACTTACTTTATTGTTTTAAATGGTTGTTTCACATGGACCCTAGAACTCCAATGAAAGATGAGAAAGAAGAAAGGCAGGACAGCATGGGCCAAAAGTAAGAGAGATCACAGTATTTCATATAAGTGTGATAGAAGTACTTGTTTCAATAGTCAGCATGCAAAGACGGAGCTTAGGTATCTTCCAGAAAAATCATTCATGTTACAGAGTATAGGAAGCTTCTTGAGGATTCTTGAGGGTGACTATATAGTGGTCAAATTTAGTTTCAGGAAGACTACTGCATTAGTTTCCTAAACTCAGCTTCCAGATAGCTGAAAGAAAGAGAGGAGAGAGGGGGCAGGGGAAGGGAGGAAGGTGAGGGAGAGAGTCAGGATGGGGTTGGAGTTAGAGCCACAATTCTGAGATCACCTCTGAGATATGGAGTGTTTAATATCACAGGCATAGGACATCTAGAGATATTTAGATTTGTATACATGACAATTTGACTAATACAATATGTAGAATATATGTTTTATATACAGACATACAAAGTGTTTATTGCTCTTCATTTTATTGGAGGCAAAGGTAGACGTTGCTCTAAGAAGACTAATTAAAATTCTCTATATTAATAAGTTCATTATAATTGAAGTCTTAGTTGCATGAGTAATGCATACACTCATGTCTTTCTACTTTCTCTAACTGTTTCACCTAAGTTGTCTTCATACTTGCTTGTATCCTCCATGTTATCTACTTTCAAAAAAAGAAGTAACATAAAGTCAAGTGAGAAACATTAAAACATTCATCCATGCCCCACCTCCAAATATAAAAACTACACATAAAAATTGTGATAAAATTACACATAAAAAATTGACATAAAAATGTCAATCACAAACTGACCCTATAGTAAACACTTAATGTTGTCCATGCAGACACAAAATTGTATCTTTCTCATTTCAAAACTTATGAAATATACAGTTTCTAAATAAATCAACTGTGTAGAATTCAATTAGTATGAATTTAGAGACATACTGAGTGTTGCACTGTGTTCTGCCACTGTGCTAGGAATTGGGTGGGTGGAGGTGTCTGGATGCCAATGGCATGGGAGAAGTCAGAGCAAAGGCCCAAATGGCCACAGCCTGTGTCTCCCTTCAGGCCACCAGTGTAATGCCTGAAGAGGATGTCAAGAATAGGGGTACACAAGAGCCTAGATGAACAGGGTTCTGTATGATTGGGAGGGGTGGACAAAGAGAAAAGCCTTCTTTAGGATTGATAGGCATAGCTCGTTAAGGGAAGGCCTTCCCCATGGTGATCTTTAATGAAGCACCTCTCTGAGAAAATCCTTGTTTACTCATATTGTTTATTGGGGGTGGATGTTGGCATATCCACTTTATTCTAATCAAGATGAACCAGGGATTATTAAACTCCAAGGGTAAAGATGTGAGAATGCCCAGGAAAGGAAGTTTATTGGCGAAAGTCTTAAGGCTATCTGGATACCTCATTAGAATGGAGAAGAATTCAAGTGCTATGCTACATGACTGAATACCTGTGGTCCTCTCAGTTGGGTGTCATCTTTACATGCCCCAGAGGAGGTATAGAGACACGAAGGAATCAGCTTTACTCCTGCCATTCTCAAATATTTGAGATCCCCAGTGTTTGAGGTCACTCAACCTTACCAGTTCTTATACCTGTCTCATAGCACAATCCTACATTAACTATAACCGAGCTTTATTAAAAAAAGAAAAATATCTTTCTTAAAAAGATATTATTATTGCTAATATGTATATTGTTATGATCGCTTATGTGTGTGTGTTGTATGTGTATGTCAACATTAGTCTAAAATACTCAGACATTTGAAATGTATAGTGAAATTTATGTTAACCAGCATACTAACCATTTAAGGCAATTTAATTGCATAGGCTAGTTCTCCTTAACAAATTCACTCAGAATAAAATAAATTGGTGTAGAGGAATAAGAATGATGAGAATTCTTGGGCAAAGAGAGAACACTAAAAATGAAAGCTTGCATCTACTACTGACTTTGAGTCATTATTACATTAGCACGTCACTAATCCCCATCTTTCTCAAGATCCTCTTCATGCTAAGGCTGGACCTCAGCATAAATGATAGTAAAACCTTATTTCTTATAGGTTTGTAGGTTGGAAAGTCCCAAACCAAGACATTATCAGGTTTAATGATGTGGTCCTTTTGTCTTAAAAGTGGTATCTTCTGCCTTTCCAGAGTCTTCTATGGATGCCAATCCTATTCATATAGGTGGGATTTTTCCTGTCCAATCATGCCCCAATTCCTGAATATTGGTTCCAATAAACAGTCTTTGGAGACCAATTGGGATTCCAACAATGGTTCAAACCATTAAGAACAGTGCCCCTGTTTCTCAGACCATATTTCCTCAGAATTATATAGATTGCATAAATTTCCAAAGTTAACTAATTGTTTATCATCTCAGCAACCTTGGAGATGAATTTCATTATGTAACAGACAAAAAGTCAGACTAATATCTTCTTCTACCTAATTCCTCCCATAGTCAGGTTCTGAGCAAAGCAATGTCTCTTTGCAAGACCTTTTTTTTTTTTTCAAATCTACTTGACTACTTGAACATCCACAGTTAAACACCTTAAGTATTTAAATCTCTCTAACTCTGCACTGAGAGCACTGAAGTATCAGTTTTCCAAGAATTGTTTCTGTAGAATTAATCACAAGTTTAAAACATTTGCTTATCTCTTTTGTATGTTTCCAAAATTTCCAGGTCTTATATGGTTAGACTAAAAAAAAAATGTAATTATTTTATTACTACAAATAAAAATATCAAGGAACTTCATGATTAATAGCAACACATTTTATGATAGTAGAATATTGAATTCCATTTTACTGTTTGACAATGACCTTAAAGTTGACAGATATCAGCCTTGAAGCATAACATGGCCCTGTTAAAACTGACATTTTGTGAACAAATTTATTGTTTTCTGATGAGCTATTTCTTTCATTACAGGTGCAGCACATAGTTGTTCATTTTTGTCTTTTTGTCTAAGGTCAAATGCAGTATCAACTTAAAGTTTTGTAAGTCCCTGTTTACAGTTCTGCCTTAGCATTGCCACAATGATCTATCTACAAGGCTGCTTCCATCTCTCATTTCAATATATGAGAGCACTATTAGCATTTTAGGTGACGAATTGCTTGCAGCATGCAGTTTCATAAAACAAATGAGAGAATGTGATAGCAGTGTTGTTAGGGCATTCCTGCTGCCTAGCAAATGGCAGATTTTCAAATCAATTGGATTATATAAAATGCATTTTTCAGCTTCAACTCATGTTTCTCTTCTACACAAGAAATCAGGAAATTGAATGCAACCTGGACCTAAAACATAACCAATCACAAATTGTCAAAGTCTCAAATAAATGACATTTATATCTTTTAAGATGTAACATGCCAGTAGTCTCTTAGTGTCACAGATGATGCAGCTTAGCAACTGTACAGGGAAATTTCCTCTTCATTTGAAACAAAAACAGAATGAAAATTTATAAAAAAAAANTATGTGTATGTCAACATTAGTCTAAAATACTCAGACATTTGAAATGTATAGTGAAATTTATGTTAACCAGCATACTAACCATTTAAGGCAATTTAATTGCATAGGCTAGTTCTCCTTAACAAATTCACTCAGAATAAAATAAATTGGTGTAGAGGAATAAGAATGATGAGAATTCTTGGGCAAAGAGAGAACACTAAAAATGAAAGCTTGCATCTACTACTGACTTTGAGTCATTATTACATTAGCACGTCACTAATCCCCATCTTTCTCAAGATCCTCTTCATGCTAAGGCTGGACCTCAGCATAAATGATAGTAAAACCTTATTTCTTATAGGTTTGTAGGTTGGAAAGTCCCAAACCAAGACATTATCAGGTTTAATGATGTGGTCCTTTTGTCTTAAAAGTGGTATCTTCTGCCTTTCCAGAGTCTTCTATGGATGCCAATCCTATTCATATAGGTGGGATTTTTCCTGTCCAATCATGCCCCAATTCCTGAATATTGGTTCCAATAAACAGTCTTTGGAGACCAATTGGGATTCCAACAATGGTTCAAACCATTAAGAACAGTGCCCCTGTTTCTCAGACCATATTTCCTCAGAATTATATAGATTGCATAAATTTCCAAAGTTAACTAATTGTTTATCATCTCAGCAACCTTGGAGATGAATTTCATTATGTAACAGACAAAAAGTCAGACTAATATCTTCTTCTACCTAATTCCTCCCATAGTCAGGTTCTGAGCAAAGCAATGTCTCTTTGCAAGACCTTTTTTTTTTTTCAAATCTACTTGACTACTTGAACATCCACAGTTAAACACCTTAAGTATTTAAATCTCTCTAACTCTGCACTGAGAGCACTGAAGTATCAGTTTTCCAAGAATTGTTTCTGTAGAATTAATCACAAGTTTAAAACATTTGCTTATCTCTTTTGTATGTTTCCAAAATTTCCAGGTCTTATATGGTTAGACTAAAAAAAAAATGTAATTATTTTATTACTACAAATAAAAATATCAAGGAACTTCATGATTAATAGCAACACATTTTATGATAGTAGAATATTGAATTCCATTTTACTGTTTGACAATGACCTTAAAGTTGACAGATATCAGCCTTGAAGCATAACATGGCCCTGTTAAAACTGACATTTTGTGAACAAATTTATTGTTTTCTGATGAGCTATTTCTTTCATTACAGGTGCAGCACATAGTTGTTCATTTTTGTCTTTTTGTCTAAGGTCAAATGCAGTATCAACTTAAAGTTTTGTAAGTCCCTGTTTACAGTTCTGCCTTAGCATTGCCACAATGATCTATCTACAAGGCTGCTTCCATCTCTCATTTCAATATATGAGAGCACTATTAGCATTTTAGGTGACGAATTGCTTGCAGCATGCAGTTTCATAAAACAAATGAGAGAATGTGATAGCAGTGTTGTTAGGGCATTCCTGCTGCCTAGCAAATGGCAGATTTTCAAATCAATTGGATTATATAAAATGCATTTTTCAGCTTCAACTCATGTTTCTCTTCTACACMAGAAATCAGGAAATTGAATGCAACCTGGACCTAAAACATAACCAATCACAAATTGTCAAAGTCTCAAATAAATGACATTTATATCTTTTAAGATGTAACATGCCAGTAGTCTCTTAGTGTCACAGATGATGCAGCTTAGCAACTGTACAGGGAAATTTCCTCTTCATTTGAAACAAAAACAGAATGAAAATTTATAAAAAAAAAACAAAAACAAAAACAAAAACAAAAACAAAACAAAACTGGGTGTCTTATATTTTTCCAGGACAAAGACTGGATAGTAGATACAAGGAACTGTCTTTCACAGCAACAGTAACGTGTATAAAATAAAATACTTACTTTTTCTAGCTCTTCCCTGGCTCTCTTTGCCACGCCCTTCTGCCTTGCATTTGATAGGCACAGTCTCAGCACTGGAAGCTCCACCACACAGCTCCAGCTCCAGAGATAGAGGATTTCCTTTCAAATTGTTATTCGGTAAAATTTTTATTATTATGTACCTTTCATTTAATTTCTCTTCATCGGGAGGTGTCTGCACTCATGGCATTGTATGATGTGGACATGAGAGAAGAATTTGGGGTGTTAGATTTATGTTTCATTGCTGTGCATCTCTCAGCATATGAGGTTTGTTAGCAAATATACATGCACAGTAAAGCATTTCAACCACCGAATATCATTATTCCTATTTAACTAATAGACTCCYGGGTTCATCCTCTTATTTTAAATTCTACCTGTTAACAGTAACATCATTTTCACATGAATGGATTTAATTTTAGTTATTGTACTACACTTCTAGACATACAGAACGATCTAAGATCAAGCCTGATACCACTTTTATTCATTCCCTATGTTAACGAATCACTAATCTTACTTGATTTTTCTTTCTGTTTTCTTGATTTTTGTTTTAATTGTGTTTTTCATAAAAGTAAGTCCTTACATTTTACCTTTTTTCATTTCTAACACTATTTTCACTTTTTAAAAAATCTTATAATACCCATTATTGTCTTCATTTTCCCTTATTTCACATTTATTCCACTTCAATATATGAAGATGTTCCTTGAACAAAATAAGCTAGTGTCCTAGTCGCAACTAGGAAGAGAATATGTTCTATTTGTTTATTCCATCCTACCTCTCAGAACTTCTCTTACACCACTCTTCACTGTTCTATGTGTTAGGCAAATGGGCTGTCATTAATAAAGGCTAATATATGTCTCTGTTTTATAGAGAGAAGAATATGCTTTTATTTTTTACTTCACATGATAGCTGGTGTTATAAATATAATAGTTATACCAGTTAATCTTGTCTTTCAATTTGAAGTGTTTGGGAGAATCCCTGTAAGCTTTACCTCAGGTAGAAAAAAAACTTACAGGGTAAAGCAAAATGAAACTTGGATCAGGTGATTTTGGGACTGGTACTAGGCCAGGACTTCTAGAGTCTGACCCAAATCAGTTTTCTTTAGCCATTTAAGCACAGCATAATTGTGGGACCAATGTTTTCAGATACCAGTTCACTCAACCCTATGAATACAACAAAGCTTAAGATGTGTTTACATTGAAGCTCTCTACAAAGTGCAAACAGCTTCGTCTGAAAGACAGGAGCTTGTCGACTTAGAAGTAATACTCAAGAACAAAGTCTAGGAAGAATGGAGGATGTAAACATAACATCTTTTCCTAAGATAATATAGGAGTTATTTAAGCTATTGTAAGGCACAAATGACATTTCTTGAAAGGGTGAATTCCCTGGCCTAGAAATCGTGTTCAAGGTTTTGGGGAGAAAAGTGCTCAGATAAACTAACATAATAGTCTGGGTGATATGGGTAGAGCCTGGCTTAGCAGGTATCAGGATTACCTGGTTGTAGACTACATTTTGCCCCCAGCATTCTGGGAGGATAGAAAAATATCTTTTCCCTCCAGAAAGATCAGCTGTGTGCTTAATTATTCTTAGCTTTTCAGTGCTTATCTATCTGTACAATGACCATTTTGCGATATATAGATGAGTTTTAAATTCTGCCTTAATTAGGTTCCTATAGCTGTGATAAAACATCAGACCAAAAACAGCTCAGGGAAAAGAGATTTTATTTTATATTACAGCTTTCAATCCTTTGTAAATAGTGCTCACCTAATGAACAGCCTCGTGGAGGCAGAAGTTGAAGAAAGAGCCATGGAAGAGCACTGCATCATGGCCTGCTGCTTAGGGCCTGCTCAGCCTGATTTCTTTTTCTTTTCTTTTCTTTTCTTTTCTTTTCTTTTCTTTTCTTTTCTTTTCTTTTCTTTTCTTTTCTTTTCTTTTTTTTTGAGTATGTGACTTTATATTAAGTGTATAAGGTTCAACATAGTTAATTTCTATAATATAAAAATATTGAGGTTATAGTATGGTAAATGACTTAAACAGTCATGATTAGTAACAGCAGAGCTAACAACATTTATTTTGAATTTTCTATACAATGTATTGCGACATACATTATATGCATACTCATATACGCATTTTTACCCAAATAATGAGTATATGCTTTCATTAGCTTTAAAAACATTTTCTTTTTAAATAAACTTATTATGAGCATTACACTGTACATAATATATATGCTAAAAAAATTACACACGCAGGTACCTATGATCAAGATGAAAAAGTAAATAATATGATATCTACATTATAAACCTACATATAATGCTCTCTACAGTTCATAACTTTTGGGCAGTAATCACAGTAGTCACTTGTCTGTCTTTCTTTCTTTCTTCCTTCCTTCCTTTCTTTCTTTCACTTTTTCTTTCTCTTTCTTTCTTTCTTTCTTCCTTTCTTTCTTTTTTCTTTCCTTTTTCTCTTTCTTCCTTTCTTACTTCTTTCTTTCCTTCCTTCTTTTTTTAGGTATCTTTTTATTGGATATATTCTTTATTNTGGATACAGAAAATGTGGTATATATACACAATGGAGTACTATTCAGCCATTAGAAACAATGAATTCATGAAATTCTTAGAGAAATGGATGGAGTTGGAGAGCATCATACTGAGTGAAGTAACTCAGCCTGATTTCTTATAACCCCAGGACCACATTTCCAGGATTGACAGTACTTACAGTAGCCTGCAACCTCCCTCCTTTATAAACAAACCATCAAGAAAGATAATTCCTATAGACATCTTCGTGGGCAATCTGACAACCATCAGAGGCATTTCTTCAAGTGAGGTTACTCTTCTGAGATGAATCTATCTAGGTTTGTATCGAGTTATCAAAAGTCAACCAGCATATACTCCCTTATAAAAGAAACTTCTGGGAAGATATTTTGGGAATTTATGAAAAAGTTTAACAACTTTATTAAAACTTTTTCTGGAGGTGGGCATGCATGACGCAGGATGGACACCACCACTCATTTCTTTGTGCTCTCTGAGATGAAATGCAATGAGATCAGGCTCTTTAAGCTTATATTACAGTGACCCTCACATGTTGAATATAGCCTCAAGCTATCAGCCAAAAGAAATGCTGTATCTGATAATTTTCTTTATCAGGGATTTTGTCACATCATCAACAAAAGACACTAATATAATAGCATAGTAAATGTTGCTCAGGTCTAGTACAGAAGTGAATAGGTATGGGTTTGACCATGTAAAGCATATGGTTTCTTTGAAGAAAGTCTCATGGTGAGTATTCTTGGGTGTCTTCCATGTTCATGTACATAAGTGCCATATTTCAGTTCAAACTGAGTTGGAATTGACATAAAATATCCATCAACAAGACCCCCCAGAGCTCCCAGGAACTAAACTACCAGCCAAAGAGTACACAGGGAGCAACCCATGGCTCCAGCAGCATAGGTAAAAGTGTATGGACTTGTCAGGCAACAATGGGAAGAGAGGCCCTTGGTCATGGGAATCCTTGATGCCACAATGTAGGGGAATGCTAAGGCAGGGAGGCAGGAGTGGGTGGATGGGTGGGGGAGCATCCTCATAGAAGCAGGGAGAGAAGGGATGAGATAGGCGGTTTCCTCAGAGGAAACTGGAAAAGGGAATAACATTTGAAATGTAAATAAATAAAGTATCCAATAAAAATGTATTGAGACAATCAAAGGAAACAAAGAAAGTCTAGGGAAAACAAAGAGTTTTGAAAATTTATTGGAGTAAGCTAAAGAKGTAGCTCAGATGATAAAGTATTTAGCATGGCACTCAAAAAAATAAATAAACCCTGAGTTTTACAGTTACCACAACACAAAAATCAGGCCTGCTGGTACATGCCTGTAATCCTAAAACTTGAGGATAAAGACAGGAAGAGCAGACACACTAAAACTAACAGAAAAGAAACTAGGGAAGACCCTGGAAGACATTGGCTCAGGGGGAAAGTTCCTGAACAG
>BDUI01014728.1:14054-25841 GCA_002335545.1 Apodemus speciosus
CTGATTTAATGTTTCCCAACAAACAGAAAATCCCCAAGAGAGAGATAAATCAGAGGATGCTGGTCTGCATGTGCGTGGGGTGGGGGTAGCCAGGGCAGCCCCATGAAGGAAGCCACCATCAGAGGGCTGGTTACTATCCAGGCAGAATCCAAAGGTACTGTGCATGTCAGGAGGCTGGATCATAGCCAGGATCTGAGGTGCTGAGATCTGTTAGTAATTCACTGAAAGGACAAAGTTCCAGCAATACAAAATTCAATTGTCCTCCATTAAAGAAAGCCTCTCTCAGTACCAGCTGAGTACAATTGATGAATAAATCCCTCCCATTAGTGGAAAGATAATTTCACATAAATACATCGGGAGACCTTCAGAGCAGGACTGAAAGTCTTCGCTGAGCCTCACCTACTTAACTGGTTTGCCGTGTAATTACATTTAGACCAAGGGCCTCAGAAGGAAACCACTGACTGAATTAGCATTAGCCAGACTGTGCAGAGTGAGGTGAGGTGAGGTGTGTGGTGGGGAGCAGGGTTGGGGGGGGGGAGGTTGAGGCATGTGGTGCATTGTGGGTAGTTGTTGTTGCCTTCAGAAAGGACAAGCTGACACGAGTGAGACCAGCTGCTTACAAGCCTGGTGTTAATTGCTTTTCTCATCAAACAGAGAAAAGTTTATCACTTGAGGGAAGTAAGGATCTGGGTGCCTAATGAAGATGGGATAGAGTTTGAGATTTTTTTTTTCATTAGTGCCCACGGGCCTTATTAGTAGCTCTTCCATAGGCCAGAAAGGGGGGGGGGCGGTTCCTGACCAGGAAAAAGAAGAGGTGAGTACCTTCAATTTTTCTCCAGASYGATCATCAGTGCTGTGTCCACAGCACCCTGATCTGCCAGAGCACTCACCTGAGCCGGCATCTTCATTCCCATCCGTGGCTCCTGCAGACACACCAATGGATTGAGCATCCAGCCTAGAAACGTTAGGCCCGCACTCCAGTCTCCTGCAACCACATTCCTGGTATCTTTGGGCAAACAATAAGACCTCTCAATCTCCTTGGTACAAAAACTGGAAAGGACCCTGGCAACTTTCTGGATGGTTCCTTCAGAGGTTCCATCAAACTGCCTTCAGAACCACCAGAAGGAGGGAGGAATTCTGTCGCCATTGCGTCTAGGGTCGGTCTTCTTTTGGTTTGTTTCCTATTTTGAGGTCCTTAGGAAATGTCATCTAGCAAATTATTCCACTTCTGAAACATGTGAAAATCATCCCTCTAGTTGATTGCTAATTGTCCTGTTCATTTGCTCAGTCCCCTGTTTTTCCCCCTGTGACCGAGTACTTGCCAGGCATGGTCCCGGCTCTGCACTTTGGAGAAAGCCTTGCCATGCCCTCAAACTTCCTGATGCTGGGTGGAGAGGAGAGGCATGCGCAACTTGGCAAGGTACCAAGATTTTGAGGAGTGAGGTATGAGTTCTAAGCAGGAACATCAAGAAAGGCTTTGCAGAAGTCCTTTGAAGTGRGAGTRAAGGAGGAGACTGTTGGAGTGCGTGTAGAGATGACATTTTAGGCAGATGGGCGAGCATCACACAGACATAGGCACCACAAGCATTTTCCTGGAAATGGTTTGTTGTCTAGAATACAATGGACAAGGGAGAAGGAGCTAGGAGTGGGGACAGGTTCCCAAGCAGACACCCCAAGGGTGCTCTCACCTCTCCTTCTCTTCCCAATGTCAGGTAAGAGGAAGTATAGCCTCCACCCTGTTCTCTTGTGTTCTCACCTCCAGTAATAAAATGATGGTTATTGCTAATTACTGTACTGTTGTTACATTGTACCAAGATGGAAAAAAGGAAACAAACAAAAACAYGCAAACAAAAAAATAAGGCTCAAAGAACTGTCACATACCTGCACAAGTTCAGAGATAAAGGAAATAGCAGAGCTGGGATTTGAACCTAGGCCACAGGACTCTCGTCGTGCRCTTAACTATACCATGTTGCTCCCTAGGATCAGCTTTCTCCCCTCACAGCAGATGACARCCTTAGAAAAATAGCATTGGGATGAGATATTGAAAATGGTTCCCCARAGTGATTCTCTCAAGGACACATTGATACCTTGAGAGGTGATCGTCTTAAGATTATTGTCTGTATGAAATGAACACGTGGCAGGTGTAAATCATGTCTAAATGACCAGCCTTCTGGCTGTGACTTCTGGGCTTCTCTGAGGACCRTGAAAWGKATTTCATGTTCTACTCTCTTCTCTTCCCACAGGCATGCTTGTGTCATCCGTGGACAGGTGATGACGTCAGATGGGACCCCACTGGTTGGCGTGAACATCAGTTTCATCAATAACCCTCTCTTTGGATACACAATCAGCAGGCAAGATGGCAGGTAGGAGACCCTTTATGGGCCGGGGAGAGTTAGGGCCTAAGAGTTGGGGGCTGTAGTCTTGCAGCAGAGCTGCTCCGGATCGATAACGTGGACAGAGGGTCAGACCTGGACCCAGACAGCCTACACTCTAAACACCCAGCTCTGCAGCCTATTGCCTCGTGAGCTGCACCTGCCTCCGGCCTCTGTCCCTTTGGCTGTASACRTGACACCTTCTTCTCACGAGGCTTTCACGTAAACAGAGGGTTCCTTGYCCATATTGTGCTGCCCAGAGACTCATGAGAATACTGTCATGGGACGACTTTATAACAGAGAAGATGGCTCCTGGAATCTAACCATTTGGTTTCTACCTTTCAACTGCTTAGACATTGCTCCCATAGAAGCCATTTAGGTGATAGCAGAATTCTGGCCTTTTAATTCCCCTGAGAACAAACAACAGTATGAAGAAAAACTAGGGTTTCCTTGACGGCCCTGGACCTCCCCCTACCACGTGACTAGAGTTTGCTTGGACAAATGTTGCCTCCCTGGGCCCTCAGCTCCTTCATCTGAGGCATGATCCTAACACCATCTACCCCACACACTGGAGTGAAGATTAGAGGAATGGGTAGGACCAGACAGTGGGCGAGAAAGCACCTAGCTTATAGTTTCTGTCTAATAAATCATCGTTTCCTGCCACACAAGAATTCACTTCCTAGTGTGACACACAGTAAGTAAATAAATAGTGGATGTAAGACAAATACTAATTATTACAAATTGTTGAATAACGAGGACAGAGTAGCACAAATATTTCAGAGCAAAAGAAGGCAAGTGGAATATTTAGGCTGTCGGTGATGAGAAGTCCTCTATTTTTAATGAAATCAGGTGATGGCAGTCCATCTGGCTGAGCGTGGGCCCATAAGGTTGATTCCTCACTCCGTGTTGGAAATTATGCTCCAGCCTGATTGATTTTAGCACCTCTTTAATCCAATATCAGATGTGAGCATGTCCCAGCCGAGGTGATAATGAAGCAGGACTCATCTGTTTGGAGACATGTGTGCCTCTTAGACAGCTTGGCAAGTTTGGTGTGGGGAGCCTCCCCTCCGCCATGGCAGTGGGAAGGACACAGCGAGAAGAGGTCTGTGCCAGGCTCCAAGGAGGAAAACTGGCCAGGCCAGGCCACGGCGGCTCCCTGCCCTGCACAGTTTCTGCCCAGAAGCCCCTTAGCAAACACCCACCAGGGCATAAAGGAGTTTCCTTTATTGACCGTGTCTGTCTTCCGGCTTAGTACAGAATGGCAGCTGTGGGGACCCTAGGCCATGGGTGTTCTTAGTATGTCACCACCCACGGGGGAACAGTCATCCAAACAGGAGCTTTCCAAGATTGTTCTTTTTGCCACGAAACTTTCTGCATGAAAAAGTAAACTGCCAGTCAGTAGGCTCCTCTGAGCTTGCTTAGACTACAACCAAGAAACGTGCACAGCAATCCTGTGTGTTGTGACCTTAGCCTATTCTTTGGCATCTTTGGACGACAATTTCCCTGTTTGTGCTATACTGGCCATATCTACTGTTTCTTGAGAGCCTTGAGCACCAGGGGGGAGGTCTCCTGCATCAGCCTCCCACGCTGTGACATAGACAGGATGCTGCTTAGAGTTTGCATTTCAAATAAGTTCACGACCATACATCCCAGGTCAAAATGTCCTTTCCAACACAGACATAACGTATGGGAAAGTGATCACTTGTTCCCATAGTGTGTGAAACCCCCCCCCCCGTGGTATGTGAACAAGGAACATCTGGCCCTCTCCACGCCTCCTTCCTTGACTCAGTGTCGCTTATGCCTAATCCACAGAAGCCACAAGGCTAAAGATAGTCAGCAGGTGAGGATGAGTGAGTACACACTGAAGGCCTGGGCTGCATCCAGCTCGCCTGCACAATCCGCATTTTCCAGGCAGCACCAGGACACTCTCACCAGTCCCCTACCCACAACTTCACACACACACACACACACACACACACACACACACACACACCACTTGATGTCAAATGTTAACAATAGCTCATACATAGAAAACAGTAACAGAGAAGATACTCAAAAAGATGGAAAATGCAAGTCATGAAGAAAAACTAAGAGACCTGCAAACAAGAGAAGTAGTTCAGGTTCGCTGACTAGAAGCATGATGCCCAAGAGACTCATGGCATCTTGGGCTTGCCCATCCATCACTTCGAGCTAGTTAGCAACCTTGCCAAATGCTTGCGATGCGCCGCCTAATTTTATAGACGGAGAAACTGAGACTTGGAAAGATGGTATAACTCACCAGTAATATAAGAGTGGTGTTTGATTAGCAAGAAATAGGCTCCATTTGAGAACCAGGCCTTCCCTCTGGGGTCAAGTCCATGTTCACATCTACAACAGGGTTTCCCAATCAGATGAGCCTCAGCCCATTGCACTCAGCCCCTGGCATGGCTAGCTGCCCCGCCCTGCTCACAGCCTTGAAGAAGTCTTTCCTTGTTTGTCATCCCTCCATCCCTACAGACTGCCTCTCTTGAACAGAGCTTTTGAGTCCAGCCAAATTTGTGTTTGGCTGTTTAAAAGCCCAAATGAATATGGATAATCATTTGTTCTGTGACAGGAATACCGCCCCATAAGTGTTTCCCCAGACTGTGGGTGTTCTCCTGGAGAACATACCCTGAACTCTTGGACTACAATAAATGCCCACCCTTGGTGTTTCTCCTTCATCCCTTCCTGAAGGATGGCGCCCTCTAACTTGTAAACATTAACATAAAAGGGGCAATGAGCAGTTAAGTGTATGGAAAACTCTCACAGAAAGAAGAGGTTTTTTTGGGGGGGGGTCGAGGAACCATAATCAGGGTCATCTACCATGAGCAGAATTTGCCTCTGGGACAGGATGATTGAATACAAGATCCAGGCAACCTCTAGGTTGGGAAGGGAAGAGTGAACTGGACAGCCAAAGCTAACCAAAGTTGTGTGTGTTGTGTGAAGATATGATCCTGTATTGAGGGGGTCTCACTAACCAGCGGCAGAGATAGTCACTGGGTCGATCTGAGTTAGTAGCCAAGGTAAGAGGGGACTTGCCCATTTAGCAGTCAGTTTAGAAGAAATGGTAGTGTCTTGTGTATTCATTCTGTGAGTTAAGTATCCCTAGAAAGACAGGGAAATGGGTGTCCTAGGCACTGGAACAAGCTGTCCTAGGCAGCATGGGATTGTCAGGAGTCTCTGTGATACAGCAGTCCCCTAGGAGGAAATGAGAATTCTGCTTGGGCAAGGCTTTGTCATGGCAGGCTCCGCAGCATACCCTAGCTGGGCATGATAGCACACGCCCAAAATCTCACATCTTTTGTGGCTGGAGCAGAAGAATTATGAGTTGAAGAGCAACCTGGTCTACACAGAGAGGCTCTGTCTCAAAACAATAAGCCCATAAAGCTAAATTTACCACCTAAGAGGACTTTGTCCCAGGAGGTACTGCAGTGGGGGAGAGCTGGCAGACAAAGCTACAGGTCTCAGGTCACCACAACAGATCAAACAAGCTCAACACACAAGAACTAGAAGGAGGGAGGCCCAGACGTGTTCCAAAAACTAAARTCCTAATGATCAAAGTTACTCAAAGATGGACCTGTCCTCCTGTGGCAGCAGCAAGCTCCTGGTGACTGGATCTGTGCAAGCATGAAACAGCCCCTTGCTGGTGCCAGAAGGGACTAGCCCCTCACACTGGGAGAGACGTGGGAACATGGCCACTAAGTTCATTTCTTGAGGCTCAGCTATTACATGGCTTCAAACTTTCCTTTTAGAAAAAAAAAAAAAAAAAAAGCAAGCTCTAGGCTGGACTCACACACCAAACACAGGGCTTGAAGTGACAACCAAGCACTGCTCTCGCCTAAGCAGACCTGCAGGATATGTGCCGCGCCTTGATTTCTGGCCTCTGCTCCCATACCCTGAGCTCTCCCAGCCTCTGACCATGTGGCTGTGGGACAGGGGCTAGCCTCCCTAGAGGGCTGGCAACTGGCAGAAACATTAAGGTATGCAAATRGGAACTCACATTCCTTGACTTTCAAAACCGGAAGGGGCAYACCATGGTTTATAAAGGCAAGTGCCAGGTAAGGTTTATCTGCATGTGGTAGGGATTGAGGTGGCCAGAWCCCCAAAACTGCTAATATGTTTCTGGAGGAGWMCCATCTGGGAGTAAGGTACTTGGGGGTGAAGCRAGGAGGAYTTTCACCTACATGCTCTCACACAAACCTGAAACAAGAGACCCAGGGTAGAGCTGTCTGAGGCAGCGAAGGGCCCGGAGAACACAAACAGAACAGGAATCAGGAGCATGCTCTACTGCTCAGAACACCCTTTAGGAGCCATGAACTGAAGCTGGGCTACTGTCTCTGGACATTTGTCGCAGTAATCTCATTTCAGCTGGGCACCTGGGTCTCCATCTCCCCTTACACTTACAAGATACTGTGGTTCTAATTACACAGTCTCAAGCTGCTTAGCTACTTAGGACTTAAGAGCAACCCCTTGGAGAGATGGACAGATGGCCCAGTGGAGAAAGCACTTCTGTCTAAGCATGAGAATCTGAATTTGGATCTCCACCACCCACATAAAAGCTGGGAAGGAGAGATATGGATCCCAGAGGCTTACTGGGCAGCTAGTCCAGACAAAATACAAGCTCATGGTTCAATAAGAGACTTGTCTCAATGCCCAGACCTGGTAGTGCATGCCTTTAATCCCAGCACTTGAAAGGCAGAAGCAGGAAAATCTCTGAGTTTAAGGCTGGCCTAGTCTATATAGTGAGCTCCAGAACAGCCAGGACCACTGACAGACCCTATCTAAAAAAATAAAAAATAAAAATAAAYAGAGTGGGGATGGAGGCGAGAGCTATCTCAAATWACAACAATATAACATATAGAAGCAACTGAAGAAGACATCTATACCTACCTATATCATACTGTGGTGCCCAATATACACATACACAGACAGATGCATGTGCATATGTGCATGCACACACATACATACATACACACACACACACACACACAAAGACAGACAGACAGACAGACAGACAGACAGACAGACAGACAGACAGACAGACAGAATGACCGACCTTTGGGTTTCATACAGGGAAAACTGAAGCTCAGAGAGGGTGGCTGATTTACTCATGGCCACACTAGAGTTCACGGCAATAAGGATTCAATGCAGGGTTTGTAGTGCCCAGGGAACACCTTCTCAATCTCATTCTGCTGGCTCTTTGTGGGCTCTGGCTGACCCAGTAACAGCACCAGGCACTCCACAGCAGAGGCTCACCAGCTGCCCTGCGTCCTGCTAAACAGCTCCKGCTGCAGTGGTTAATTTGGCATCTGTAAATTCTCCCTAGCCTTACAGCAACAACTAATGGCTTCTGGGGTCATTGTCACTGTTTGTGGCTGCAGTCCAGTCTCTGGGTGTCAGAGTAACGCTCACCAAGTCCTCAGCCCCTTCCTGTGACTTCCAGGATCTCACTGTTCTCGTCATCTTATTTCTACTCTTACTGTCCCTCACCCRCAGCTTTGACTTGGTCACAAATGGCGGCATCTCCATCATCTTGAGATTCGAACGGGCTCCCTTCATCACACAGGAGCATACCCTCTGGCTACCCTGGGACCGTTTCTTTGTAATGGAGACCATCGTCATGAGACATGAGGAGAACGAGATCCCCAGCTGTGACCTGAGCAACTTTGCCCGCCCCAACCCTGTGGTTTCTCCATCCCCGCTGACATCCTTCGCCAGCTCCTGTGCCGAGAAAGGCCCCATTGTCCCAGAGATCCAGGTACCCAGACTTCTTGATGACATCAGGCTATTCTTTTATTTTATTTGGGGGCAGAAGATAATCTCACAGACAATGGAAAAAGAGAAAGTGCCTGTTTGGGCTTGGGTGAGACCCCCAAAAGCCCATGTTGCCAAATCCCATAGTGGACATGGCATCAGGATATCAAGACTGTCTTACATGCTACAGCCTGGTGCATGCCTCCAGTCTGCCTGGCACACGGGGCTTACAATAAACTCCTTGGCTCTTCCTACCCTGTCTTCCTGTTTTATTCTACTTTGTTCTTCAGCTTTCAGAATCTCACCTCTCTTGGTATTTCTGCTATAAGTATTTATTATAATAATAGTTTCTATGAATAGGAATAAGCCATGGGATCCCAAGTACTAAGCATTTTAATAAAGAGTAAATAAGAGAAATGTAACATGAGGTACTTAGCACAATGTCTGGTGCCTACTAAGTGCTTGATAAACTTTAGCTATTATTATTGCTAAGATTATTTAACACATGCTGCCTCCATGCTAATTAAGGATTGCTTTGGATCAGATCTGCACACACAAATGGTTTGCTTCATTATCATTAAAGGGAAGTAATCGAGAAAAAATGTATTTTAATCTGATGAAAATTAAGATAGATACTTTGCCTAGCGAAGCCATTCTGAGTTGGATCTCCTCCATCATCCCCAGTCTGATGTCTGTAGGCAGAAAAGAAGGACAGAGGAAGAAGGAAAATAGCAGCGCAGAAGCCAGAGTCACCTGCCTTTCTAATGAGACCTCAGMAATGTGCATGTTAATGGGTTGACCTGGTGCGGGTGGACCAGAGCATTTCTACATTTACGAGTGTGTGTTTCACGCCTAGATGAGCAAACACATCTCCCTGAGCATACCCTGTGAGCGGTTTCCAGTATCAGTCCCCAATAGAGAAACACAACCACTTCCGAATTCTCGCTGTACAGAAAGCRCACTCCTTCTCAGAGATTCAGCGCCTGTCTCCTGTCTCAATGGCCAGGCTGACCTTTTTGTATGAAATACTTGTCAGCAGAGACAGAACTTGCTGGAGAGAAGTAATTTGTTAGTCAACCCTGGCGCAGCTCCAGCCAGACATCTTTTCCCAGGAGCGGGGACTGTGCAACAAATGAGGTTCAAGGTCACACTCTCTTTACATTGCCTCTGAGCTTGGTGCCCACAGGTTCAGCTGGGGCACAAACCTTGCTTACTGTTAAGTCTCACAAAACACATAAAAAAAAAAAACCAAACTCTTTGTTTCCCCAGTCCCATTGTTGGTTGATGTTTGCAAGTGCTGGGATGTGGAAACTGTGATGGGTGCATTAACGAAGGGAAATATTTATGAGAGCATCGGGCCAGCACTCAAGTGCTGCCTGTGGCTCACCCGGGTGTATAGCTTACTTTGCCTGGAACTATAAACTGTGGCCTGGGAAGACGGCCCTGGATTAAGCCCAATCTATAGTGTTTCCTGTTTTTGAAAGAACATCACAGACAAAATGTCTAAACCCTTCTATAGAATAAACAGAACGAGAAGGGCTCAGTTCCCCCTGTAAACACGGGGTAAAAATAGCCACATCCCTTGAATGGACATGTTAGGGTCAATTGACTTAATGTTCCCTTCCTGAGAAAGAGCCCAGAGCATCGAGCTGATGACAGTCCCCGTGTCTGCCTTATGGTGRTCATCTGGAATTCACTGACTGTTCCCATCTTCAGTCTTCTCTGCTCATCTGGAAGGCACTGGAGACGGGAGCCRTTGTGCACTGAAAACTCCTCTCTGGGGACACACTGGGACATTGGAACAAGACCTTGTCAGGTTCTCAGGCACTGCCCGATGATGTGTTTGCCCAGCCTAGTGTGGTCGCTGCTGACCGTCCTGGAAAGGACACGTTTAAACTCCATCTCACTGTAGGAAAGCTCTAGGCAGAAGCCATCATCCATCAGGCTCCGATTGCTGCCTACGTTAGTCTTTCTTCACAGCAGCCCTGCTCTCAGCCCCATGATATGGTACCARCCACACGGCTGTCCTGCCTAATGAYGGCGAGGTACTTTGCACATGTGGCCTTCCTGGGATTGATCCAGTGAGGAAGTGCAGATTCCCAGAGTCCTTGAGTTTTCCTGGCTGACCCAGCTAATGAGTCAGAGCTGTACGTTGCTGAGTATCCTTATGTGTCAAGTATCTTCTCATTCATGTTGYACTGGGGAGGGGGCCGAGGCTCACGGAGGTAAGTTTGTTAGCGCAGGTACACCATGTAGGAGCTGGCCCTGGAGACCAGGGCTAGTCCTCCTCCTGCCTTTCCCGTTCTCGTCCCTCTCCTCCATCCTACCATCTTCCTGCTAGTCTTCCTTCTCCTCCTCACCACCTTCCCTTCTGCTTCCTCCCGTGCCTCCTGAACACCCAAGGGCCACAAGGTCTTGGATGTCACTTCCCCGGGACCCACAGTGATATCCCCRCTATGATCTGTCTGTGCTGTAGGCTCTGCAAGAGGAAATCGTCATTGCTGGCTGCAAGATGAGGTTGAGCTATCTGAGCAGCCGCACCCCGGGCTATAAGTCTGTCCTGAGGATCAGTCTCACGCACCCCACGATCCCCTTCAACCTCATGAAGGTCCACCTCATGGTGGCAGTGGAGGGTCGGCTCTTCAGGAAGTGGTTTGCTGCAGCCCCTGACCTGTCCTATTACTTCATCTGGGACAAGACAGATGTCTACAACCAGAAGGTGTTCGGGCTCTCGGAAGCCTTTGGTAAGTCTCCCCTAAGCACCTGCCACACAGGCTCCACACGTCGGCAGAGACAGTGCAGATCTGAGGAAGCAGCTTCCTTCATGGATGTGCCTTCTTCCTTCCTTCCCTCCTTCATTCATTCATTCATTCATTCATCCCTTCATTCCTTCCTTCCTTCTTTCCTCTTTTCAGGTCATATCCTGCTAGGGCTTAATGGGGCTGTGAGACCTCAGTACTATCCATAGCCCAGAAGAATGCAATGAAAGACCGAGGGAACAAAGCCCAAGCATAAGTGGTTACAGAACCAGAGCAGTCCTCGGACACTACTGTGGTGCTGTGTGGTAGGCCAAGAAAACGTGCTGTGTGCCCGGAAAGCAGCCTGTGCGCATGTTATCTGGCCATCCCACATCCATCCGGCYGAAATCTAAAATTAAAATAGAGGGACCAAGGTTGGGGTGCCTTGTGTTTTCAGTTATAAGAGCTGAAGTTAGAACTTGTGCAARATGACTCTCCTTCCTACTTCTAAATTAGAGCAGGGTCCCAGAAGCTTCCGAGAAAGAGACAGTCAGTAGTCATGACACCTAGCAAGGTGACGGAGGAGCAGTAGCCCAGCAAATTCCTTCCTCGCAAACCCTAGTCCCATTCAATTGTCCTTACCTAGTGAACACAGGAAAGAACTGAGAAGCCAAAGTGTACTTAAAAAGGGAAGAGAGAAAGGAAAGAAGGGGAAAGGAACTGTGGGAGGCAGGAAGGAACTGAAAGGATCTCCTGAGCCCCTACTCCATGAAATACTATAGACTGGGCTTAATGTGTTAGACACGTTAGCAGCACAGTGAATCTCACAGCTCCATCCTTTGGAGGATGCTAAGGCACCAACTACAGTGACATCCTAAGGATGTACAGATGAATAGAAGAGAACT
>BDUI01014729.1:38696-48848 GCA_002335545.1 Apodemus speciosus
AAAAAAAAACAATCGGAAGAAAATCAGTGTAAATTCAAAATGGTTCAATAGAAATATTATTTACAATATGAGGACGTTATTTGGAACTCTGCTATGCTGCCTGGTGTACTTCAAAAAGAAAAAGATGAAAAACAAAACAAAACTGGAAAGTGTAAGTATATTTGCAAGAAATCTATGAATAGTGATGAATAGCAGACTCTTATGCAGCTATTTTATGGACATTTTTAATAGATATTTGTGGATTAACGAGCTGTGTTTGAAGCCCTACTCATGGTAATAAGATAGAAGAAATGGAAGGTAATACAGACATACAGACAACTATACTCCGTTCATCATTTCTTAAGTAACAGCAGATGGAAAAATTTTGATTCTCTCATATTTTTATATATTGTCATTGAAACTTATTTAAAGTACAGAATAATTCAGAGTTGGCTCTGATGGCCTCGCCAGYCATATCTTCAGAGCAGAATGTAGTGGGGATATGTTGGAAGGTTAGCCAAGAACATAAACGAATTATAAAACTTGGCTGATCTGGGAAAAGGGGTTTAGCTCTCTGAGAGAAACATGTATTAACTGATAACTCTGGGTTTACTGTGGGGGAAACATTGTAATCTTTTTATTTATAAATCTTCTTCTTCATCTAAGTGCCAAACGGCCCTATGGGGAAGATGTTATTATTGGATCTATGAAGAACAGAATGCTTAGAGAGATTAAAGGGGAAAATAACTTGAACTCTCACAGCTGGTAAGTGAATAGGGCAGGAGTCTACCATATCTGTTTGCCGACCTCAAACCCCTCTCCAATAGGTCATAAAGTCCCACCTAATAAATTACACAGCTAGGTTTATTGGCCTGTTGCAGAAGGCAGATTTGTAGAAATGATTACAGCACACTAACAGAATAAATGTGTGGCTAGAGATCTAAAAAAAATAGATTGAGTAAATGCTATGGCACTTTAATATCCTGTATTTCTTAAAAATATGATGCGTTACTAAGGAGAACTAAAAATATAATATTTATATATTCAGTATATACAAATTTTATACTTATCTGAAATTCTTGCATAGAAACTTCAATGGCCCAAATTTTAATGCAAACTTGAAAGCTCTATCCCAAAYGAGTTAAAATATGAACATAGTATTATAGTGAATTTCAGAATGTAATTCTGTTGTGGTCAATAGAACCGACGCATGTGAAAACCATATGTACAAAAAAAGGTCTACATTTTTACCTTCATAGTTCTGTGAAAGAAAGGACAAACTAAGTCCTGTGTAATGTTTACAATGCTGGATTTAATGTGTTTTCTGTAAGAAAACTACAGTTACTTTACCAGAAACTTCACACATTTTAAAAGTATAATTTCATGCTGATGCAGGTACCACTGTCACTATCAAAGCAAAGTTCCTGTCAATCATTGCACGATGGCTCCTGACTGCGCTTCTCCACCACGTACTTATTTTCCAGCATGTGTGATTTTTGTGGCATCGGGTACGTCTACCATGACCACCTTGTGATTCATATTCTTTTCTACATTTATAGGTCATTTCTTTTTATTGCTTTGGAATTTTTCTATTTCATCCACACACATTGTGTTTATATGAGGACTCCAATGAGGTTCAGGCCAAGAGCAGCTTCTATACCATTGTTCTACACATCCGTGGATGAGCACTGATGTTCCTTTATCTTGGATAAATAGCCAGAGTGAGAACCCCTAGCAGACGTTGAGTCTAAATATTTCGCATACTCTTTAGGGCAGCACAGTTGCAAATGTCTCAGATGTGTGTGCTGTATAATCACTACCTCAATGGTTATTCACATGGGCTATGGTCAAATTGYCCTCTGTGAGATTCTTATCTCAGCTGCCAGATTTGCTCATTGTCTCTAGGGTCCTCTTTCCTAAGGACCCATTTAGATGAAATAAAACAATTCATAGGTTTCTTSAAACTATTATAAAGCATTAGAGATGTATCCAAGTATCTCTATTGATTAATACTGTTTTTTTTTTCCATTTTTGACCATGCTTCTCTTTTGAGGAAAATGTTAGTTTTCCCACAGTRACTGACTGCATCAATTGACACTCCAATCCAGCACTGCATGGTACGTCTGTCTTCTCAATGCGTTTCCTAGAAACTGATGAGGTCAGTTTTCACATCTGGGCAACTCAGGAGTTCAGTAATGTTCTCCAAGTTCTTAATCAGCTTTCCTTTCCAGGTAAATAAACTAAAAGAACTTTCACCTACTTATACATAGTTTACATGTTTCCTATGATAATATCATCTATTCAAACTTAGTTAAATTATAATTGAGTTGTCTTTCTTATAACATTGTCATCCTATATATTCCCGKGGAAACTCTTTTGTTATATTTACATTTTGCTAATCTAGACCTTTTCCTATTACCTGTCTTTGTAAGTCAGTTAACAAYATTCTTTGAAGATCAAAAWGAATTTTTATCTTGGTACTGTCAAATGTTATATTTTCTGTTTCTGTGTCCACATTTCTCCGAGTGTGAGACATAAGAGATAATCCCAAGACAATTAAAAATTTCACATCTATTGTTTGCAAGGTGAGGTATATAGCTTTATATCTTAGACCTGGGGGTGGAATGGCCTTCATGTCAATTTGCATACAGGGATATGGACTGTGATGTACTTGGCTGTGTTAGCTGATCCAGTCGTTGGATGTGGRTGGGTGCAAAAACGAGCTACTTGTGGGATCTCCATCTCCAGTATCTCCATTCACTCAGTCTGGGCTTCCTGGTCTTTCTCAGTGTCTTGAGATCCTTAATGGCACTTTCTAAGAGCCCAGACCACCTCACTGTGAGCACAGAGCCAATGACCCTCTGATTACATAAAGTGCCTGGAACATAGCTCCTTTTATCCACTTCAATGAAATTCCTGCCTCTCACATGTCTTCAACATTTTCTTGAACTGAAGAAGGAACTTTCTATTCAAAAACTTTAGTTCCAAGACAAGCACAAGTTCAATTGTCTGGGTTTAAACAAACAGATTTCCATCTRAAAATAACATTATTATTATTTATTATATTGAAGATGCATTTTCATTATACTGAAGGGGGATATTTTATATATATGTGTAAATATATATACACACATATATGTACATATGTGTGTGTGCATGTGTAAATTCGACCTAATTCTGATTGATACATGCAGAAATATAAGTCTTGTTTATTGCTTCCATGAAGACATGAAAATTAACGATTTTCCCAAAATTTACTATCAACAAGTAATGATTCATTTTAAAAGTGCTAATCAAATATTACTAATGAATACCACCCAATCCAAAAACAACTTTCCTGTGTAATTTATCTTCAACTGGTTGCCTGTGAACCTCTTTCAGTGATGCATGAATGTTGAGTACCTTGGAGAAGTGAAGGCATCAGCATATCAAATTATCCAAGGGCACAAGTGCATGTGGAAAAACAAGGTCCACTCGGACCACTGGGATTTATCACATTCAGAAAATGTTCAGTCCAAGAAACAACTCTCCACTTGTATGGAAATGCTACTACACAGATATCTCTGAAGCTCTCCATTTTCTCCAGTGAATCCTTGTTTTGCTTAGTCTTGGAATAAGCACTAGTAATATCACATTCCTCTGATTTGAAGTTCAAAGGCTACTCCTTTAATATTCCCATCCCTCTTATGTTAAGTCCAAAGGTTTCTCCTTTGTAGTAAATAAAATTACTTGGGATTTTAATATTATTTTTCATAGGGCTTAAAAATCTGCATTTGCATCAAATTACCCTTAGTGTTCCAGTTCTTAGGATACCTATTGTCTCTAATGTCTCGCTCATCTGTCACAATGAAATACACTGCAGAGATAAATCATGATAGAGAAGGGAAAATGCAGCTTATGGATGATGTACAAATTATATAGCGTTTGAAAGGCCAACACACAGGATGGCTCATTCTTAAGGTGTCTCGTACCATGTAAAGACAAAATCAAGTAGGCAGGCAGGAGGCAGGCAGGCAGGCAGGCAGGCAGGCAGGCAGGCAGGCAAGCAAGCAAGCAAGCAAGCAAGCAACAACGAAAAACAATGAAAAGCCTGGCCTCTCTCCTTCATAATTGTGGACTCCATAACATAGCACAAGCTGTCTCTTGAGACATTTTCTTCAACTTTTTAATGGACATATACATGACAATTCACACATTTCTCTGACTTCTCCTGTGTCATTGTATATATACCCTGCTGTGACAAAGTAATGCTTAAGGTTCATGAAGGCTTATAAACAAACCTTCATAAATAAGGTTTCTGGCTTTACTTTTTTCATCCTTAGCTAGTTCAGGAAACCAACTTTAAGTGGCCATAGTATTTAAATTATTATTATATGTCATAATTCCATGACCAGCCAGAAAAGTAGACTTTTTTCCTTTGTTTATTTTAATTAGGTATATTCTTTATTTACATTTCAAATGTCCCCTTTCCTGGTTCCCCCCTCCTCCTAAAATCCCATAAGCCATTTCCCCTTCCCCAATCAACCTTCCTCTGCTTCYCTGTCCTGRTATTCCTCTACACTATGGCATTAAGTCTTTCCAGGACCAAGGGCCTCTCYTCCCTTTGGTGTCTAACAAGGTCRTCCTCTGCTTTTTATGTGTCTAGAGCCATGGAAACTCCATATGTACTCTTTGGTTGATGGTTTTGTCCCTGGGAGCTCTGGGAGTATTGGGTGGCTCATATTGTTGTTCCTCCTATGGCACTGTAAACCCCTTCATCTCCTTGGGTCCTTTTTCTGTCTCCCCTATTGGGGACCCTGTGCTCACTTCAATGGCTGGCTGAGAGTGTCCCCCTCTGTATTTGTCAKGCACTAGGAGAGCCTCCCAGGTGATAGCTATATCAACTTCCGGTCASSCAGCACTTGTGGGCAYTCACAACAGTGTTTGGGCTTTGTAACTGTATATAGGATGCATCCCTGTGTGGGGTAGTCTCTGGATGGTCTTTCCCTCAGACTCTGCTCAACCTTTTGTCTCTGTATCTCCTTCTGTGGGTATTTTTCCCTTTCTACAATGGACCCAAGGATCCAAACTTTGTTCTTCCTACTTCTTGGGCATCGTTTGATATGTGAATTGTGTCTTGGGCATTCCAAGCTTCTAGGCTAATATCCACTTATCAGAGAGTGCATACCATTGAGTGTTCTTTTGTGATTGGGTTACCTCACTCAGGATGATATTCTCCAGTTCCATCCATTTGTCTAAGAATTTCATGAATTCATTGTTTTAGAAAAGTAGATTTTAACATTATAATTTAGATTATAACAGACCTAAATGGTATTTAATACCATTAATTATTACTTGTGTCATAATTACTGTTCACACAATAGCAAAAATCAGTAGCTTTTCATACTACTTAGAAGTAAACTTCTAACCTATGATGCTTGTGTTAATGACAATGTTAAAATGGCCCTTGCTATTTTGGAAAACTTAGGAATTCAATAAGAAGTGAGAAACTCTCACATATACACAATATTTTCACATAAGTCAGTGGGTTATTCTGCTTAGGATGATGTTTGGAAGGCCCCATTTTACTGTCGCTTATGATTAATCTGCTGTCTCAGGTCTGATGTATCCTGATATTGCTAACCAGCCTCTACAGAAAGAATTTTACCTAAAGGAAGTCACATGATCTTCAGACACTTGTTTATACACAACTGAATGTTTGCAGAATGAACAGACTTTAGTTTTCCTTTTCTCGTGATGGTGATTATTTCTCCTTGTGKTAATTATTCTAGGACACCGATCTTACTGACAGTGCTGGTAGTGTTTTATAACCATTTACAAGAACTCCCCACMCTGATTTAACACTCCCAGTCAGTGTTTCTATGCAAGGATTAGTGACCATCTAATGTCATGTGTTGTATGGAGTCTCAGTGATACASGAAGACTGAACACCTACTCTCTGGCCATGGCCTGCAGTGAGCAATAGTTTTAGATAACTTCTATAAAATGTTTTTGATGTCACTAAGGTAACTGCTACTATTAGTATGKTGTTAAAACCTCTAAGGTAGGGGCTGGAGAGATGGCTCAGCAGGTAAGGGCACTGACTACTCTTCCAAAGGTCCTGAGTTCAATTCCCAGCAACCACATGGTGGTTCACAACCATGTGTAACAGGATCCGATGCCCTCTTCCAGTGTGTCTGAAGATAGCAACACTGTATTCATATATATAAAATATTTAATAAAATAAATAAATATATTTTTTACAAAACCCTGTAAGGTAAAAAGAAATTCAAATAGATCTAGTTTATTTAATTCATCTGGCATATTAGCATTATGGTAATTTACTGGAGTTTCTGTTTTGTTTGAGGTTTTGTCTAGGGTACAATGAAATCCATCTATAGCCAAAGACTATAGTTTGTATAATTCCAATAATCTTCCACCTAATCAGCCTTACTTTCAGTTAAGAATGGTCTATATTGGAGAGCAAGCTCTCCAGTTGACATTAAGAAGACAAGTTTGTTTCCTGTAACTCAAGAGAAGACGGGTTTATAGATAATGATTTGATTTGCATTTTCTAACTTCAACTAGTCTCTCTTCACATCCTTCTACATTTTCCTCCTCAGCTGAAGGTGCTCTTCATCACCATCAGTGAAACTTTAATTTCAGTGACACTTCTCAGTCTCTGTCTAGTTTCTTTTAGGATGGCTGTTTCTTTGTTGCTATTCTGTATTTGTTCAGGCAACACCCCTCTGCTCTCTGTCTTTTTATGTGCCTCCATTTAGCATTTCATAGACATAATTAGGAGACTTAAAATCTTTGTTCAGTGGGCTAAAATTTGGCCTTCCTGAGGAAAACAATATTTGACTTAATTTTCTATTTGCAACATCCATACTTACTGTCTCTCTCTTGTTTAATTTGATTCCCTCAAATCTGTGCATTGCAAATTGTATTATGTGGGAACCGAAGATGTCTTTTTAACGCTCTATGTTGATGTAGTACTGCTGGATGTCATCTGCTTTATGCTCTGCCATGTGCACTTGAAGGACTGCATGGGGCTTTGTTTTGTTTCGTTTTACACACAATGCCCAACATATTTTCTATCCCTTCCAGAGAGAGCTCTGTGACTGAGTAGTATCTTTACTCTTCAAATATGTTGTCTGGAGAGCCTTCTAAAATGAAGATCTTGTCAGTTGGCTGTTTTGGGGGAACTGCAGGCCAGCAAGAGGGCAGAGGCCTACCCCAGTTTTTTCTGTATGTATACCCAGCCTAAGTCTTGCTGGTTCCAAGAGACATGTGGATGGTGTTTTTATATACCAAATGGATTCTATTCTCTATCCTTCAAGTTTTTTACTTATTTACAATTTCCCTTAACTGTTGCCCAATGTTTTAGTCAGCCAAAAAGCCAAAGCACTTGCTGCAAGTGTTTTGGCAAATGCCTATGTGGAGAAACCATATAGGGGAAACCCACGTTTTCCCCTTGGTAACATGACAGACCCTTTTCTAACGGTGCTTCTAGGGAGCCCCTGGAAAGGTTAGAGTGTGAAAATTTTGGTAAAGGAGGCCGTGGGAGATCTCTAGCTTGATCGTGTTCATTGCAATGGCTGACAAGTTGTGTTGAGGAATCAGGCTGCTACAGGGCGTAGGGAACTCAAAGGTCACTGCCATTATCTAGATTTAGTTGCTTTGCCTATATATCCAGTAAGAAATGTGGAACCTTCATTAATTTTCTGACAAAGTTGATTTGGACTGTCTTTTCCATTCCTTTCCTTTCCTTTAGCTTGTTTCTTTCTTCTTTCCTCTCCCTATCTGTTTTTGGAAGGGGTATATTAGTTAGCTATGTGTCACTATGATAAAATACCCAAGACAGACTACTTATTGCATAAATATACCCCAGCTATTGAGGATCAAGTCTAAGATCGCATGGCCTATTGCTTTGGGACCCTGCTAGGAGTGGCAGATGGGAATTACAAATAAGAGTGAGTGACAGAAAGAGGAGACAAATTCCCTCAGTCTCCTTCCTGAGCATGACCGTGGTGACCCAAGGACTCCATTGGGCCATTTTGCACAGGTATAACGCACCCATAGTGTGACAATCCCAGACACTACTAATGCTTTCTATGTGACCTTTTGGGGATAGTTATCCAATCAGGAGGGGGTAAATCTTCAAAGGTCTTTACAGGACAGTATTTCCTCATTTTATCCACAAGAGACTAAATCTTTCATCTAACCTTGCAACTCAGCATAGAGTCTAACATAAGGCCTTAACCAGAAGTAAAACTTCATAGTTATGGAAATAATGAATAGAAAATCAAATCACAACAAAAGATCTAAATATATACACAACTTATGGAAAAACTCAGTTCAGCAGAAAATCTCATTTTGTATTTACTAGTAGAACGCTAAATTTGAGCATTTCCCCAGGAGCCCCTAATTCAAAGTGAGACTAAAATTAGTATTTCTATTGTTATACACAGAAAGATCACTTGTTAATCAATCTGTTTGTGTTTTACATTCACAAAAAAACATTAACCCATTTAAGGATCAATGAAGCTCTAATTTTTAAAGAAGAGCTTGTCTTTAGTTATTGATTCTGTGAATGTTCTCAACATCTTCCGGGGCATCGGTTCTGTCAATTCATCAATATTTTTCTTTTGCATTTACTGAAAGTCATGACAAGCACGCTATAGGCAATAACAGTTCCAGGTGCCAGAGGCTGACTCGGGTGATGACTTTGACTGTATATGCAATAAATCTACTGGTTTCCATCCATGGACACCAGCTCTCCTGGGTGTAGCCGGGCAGCTCTTTCAGAAGTGTTTACTTCTTCCCACTCAGTATATTTTAATTCTGCCGTTTTGATGCCTTCGTACTCCCTTATCCCCTCCTTAATCTGCAGCAATTACCTCCTCTCCTCTCTATTTACAGTACATGGGAAACATTTCATAGTTATTATTTAGTTAGTGGAGCAAATCTATAATATTCCTTGATATTTATAAGAAAACTATAGGTTTTAAAATTCTATTTTCAATTCAGAAGGATTAAAAAAATAATAATTTAATAATTTAATGGTCAGACTGTTGTGGATAGCCCTGGGCTTGTATTTTGATGCTAATTCCACTCCTTGGAGGGGCTACAGATGAGGAGTTGCCTTGTGAACCTTCTCCCTACCTTAATTTTTCAAATAAAGGCTTGAGCCAATGATTGGGTAGGAGGAAAGGGAGGAGCTGAGGATTTGGGGGAGGAGAAGATGATGGGGGAAGGGGAGGAACTTCAGAGGATGGGCGGGAAGGGGAAGGAGTTAAGGGGGCCAGAAGGAGGCTCCTGGCCTGGAGAAACCACAAGTTATATGGGATAATATAGATGGGAATAGAGTAGTGTAGTAGATCTGCCCAATCTAGGCATGTAGCTTGTATTGTTACTGATTGAGTTGAGATTTCTTTTACCAGGTAATTGGATTGGAAACAAAGCAGCAACAAAGGAGTGGAATAAGCATCAAAATACAAGCCCAGGGCTATCTACAACATCAGACCTCTGAACTTCGCCTGTATTTTACACATGGCTCTAAAGACTGAAAACCTGGGGCCAAATTTTTAGAAATATCACTTCTTAATATGACAGTATAAAATTGCCCAGAATCTGCCTAATATGGTGGTTTGTGCTTGTGAGCATACAAGATGGAGACAAAGCTGGAGATTAGGACTGGAAGATAGTGTCGGAAGGGCACTCCAAAGTCAGAATTTTCTACTTGAGAGATGCTGGACTCTCCCATGGATCCATCTTACCAGAGTCTATCAGTCATGCAAATCCTCAACGTCTACATTTTATCAAGGTAATTTAAGAATGTTTTTGTCAAATGTCTTCATTTTTGCATCTGGTGCAGCAGCTGATAACATGTATAAAATTGGATTAGCTTAAATGTATTTTCAGAGGAAGAATAGGATGTGGATTTCTGAATCATGTTCCTCTGGGTTGTGGTCCTTTCCTTCTCCCACAGGCTTCACTTCAAACCCACTACTTCTTTTGATTTCAAAATCATTGAAGGGCTGGAGAGATGGCTCAGAGGTTAAGAGTATTGTTTGCTCTTCCAGAGGTCCTGAGTTCAAATCCCAGCAACTACATGGTGGCTCACATCTGTAATGGGGTCCAATGGCTTGCAGGTATAAGTGCAGGCAGAACACTGCATAATAAGACAGA
>BDUI01014730.1:17331-32350 GCA_002335545.1 Apodemus speciosus
CCCAGATATAGAGGCAAAGAAGGAAGGAAATCTACTTATTAAAAGGATTTATGTTCGATTTAAAAACAAGTGTTCTCCTATACATTTCCCAACTATTTCYGTAGAAATAAAGATGACTGAATGGATCTATCTTACCAACCAAAACTTCACACTAGTTCCAAAATTTTTATCAGATATTTTATTTATTTACATTTCAAATGTTATCCCCTTTCCCAATTCCCTCCACCCAGAAATCCCCTATCCTATCCCTCCTCCTCCTGCTTCTATAAGGGGTGCCCCAACACACCCACCCAGTCCAACCTCCCTGACAATGCATTCACCTACAATGGAGCATCAAGCCTTCACAGAACCAAGGGCTTCTTCCTCCACTGATGCCTAACAAGACCTTCCTCAACTACATATATGGCTGGAGCCATGGGTCCCTCCAAGTGTACTCCTTGGTTGGTGGTTTAGAATCTGGGAGCTCTGGTTGGCTGATATTGTTGTTCTTACTATGAAGTTACAAACCCCTTCAGCTCCTTTAGTCCTTTCTATAACTCCTCCATTGGGGACCCTGTGATCATTTCAACAATTGGCTGTGAGCATCCACCTCTGTATAGATCAGGCTCTGGCAGAGTCTCTCAGGAGACAGCTGTATTAGGCTCCTGTCAGCATACACTTCTTGGCATCCACAATAGTGTCTGCATTTGGTAACTGTATATGGAATGGATGCCCAGGTTGGGAAGTCTCTGGATGGTCTTTCCTTCATTCTCTGCTGCACACTTCATTTCTATATTTGCTCCAATGAGTTTTTGTTACACCTTCTAAGAAGGACCAAAGGACCCATACTTTGGTCTTCCTTCTTCTTGAGCTTCATGTGGTCTGTGAATTGTATCTTGGGTATTCCGAGCTTCTGGGCTAATATCCATTTATCAATGAGTGTATATCATGTGTGTTCTTTTGTGACTGAGTTACCTCACTCAGGATAATATTTTCTAGTTCCACCCATTTACCTGCAAATTTCATGAAGGCATTATTTTTAATATCTGAGTAGTATTCTATTGTGTAAAAGTACCATATTTTCTGTACCCATTCCTCTGTTGAAGAACAACTAGGACTTTTCCAGGTTCTGGTTATTATAAATAAGGATGATATGAACATAGTGGAGCATGTGTCCTTCCTATATGTTGGAGCATCTTTTGGGTATATACCCAGGACTGGTATAGCTGGGTTCTCAGGTAGTACTATGTTCAGTTTTCTGAGGAACTGTCAAACCGATTTCCAGAGTGGTTTTACCAGCTTGCAATCCCACCAGCAATGGAGGAGTGTTTCTCTTTCTCCACATCCTCATCAGCATATGCTGTCACTTGAGTTTTTGATCTTAGCCATTCTGATGGGTTTGAGGTAGAACTCAGAGTTATTTTGATTTGCATTTCCCTGATGTTTAAGGGTGTTGAACATTTCTTTAGGTGTTTCTTAGCCATGTGGTATTCCTCAGTTGAGAATTCTTTGTTTAGCTCTGTACCCCATTTTTAATAGGGCTATTTGGTTCTCTGGCATCTTTCACAGGTTTGCCTAGAGTCACACCAAGATACTTTATACTGTTTGTGGCTATTGTGGAGGGTGTCGTTTCCTTAATTTCTTTCTCAGCCTGTTTATCCTTTGAGTATAGGAAGGCTACTGATTTGCTTGAGTTAATTTTATATCCAGCTACTTTTCTGAAGTTGCTTATCAGCTGTAGAAGTTCTCTGGTGTAGTTTTGGGGTCACTTAAGTATACTGCCATATCATCTGTAAATAGTGACTTCTTCCCTTATAATTGGAATCACTTTGACATCCTTTTGTTGTCTAATTGCTCTAGCTAGAACTTCAAGTACAATTGGCTACTGGTTTGCTGTATATTGCTGCTACTATGTTTAGGTATGGACCTTGAATTCTTGATCTTTCCAAAGCTTTTAACATGAAGAGATGTTGAATTTTGTCAAATGCTTTTTCAGCATCTAATGAAATGATCATGTGTTTTTTTCTTTGAGTTTCTTTATGTAGTGGATTACATTCAGGGATTTCCATATATTGAACCATATCAGCATACCTAGGATGAAGCCTACGTGATCATGATGAATGATCATTTTGATGTGTTCTTGGATTAGATTTCCTAGAACTTTATTGAGTATTTTTGCAATGCTATTCATATGGGAAATTGGTCTGAAGTTCTCTTTATTCGTTTGGTCTTTGTGAGGTATTGTTATCAGCATAAGTGTGGCTTCATAGAATGAGTTGTGTAATGTTCCTTCTGTTCCTATTTTGTGGAAGAGTTTGAGGAATATTGATATTAGGTTTTATTTGAATGTCTGATAGAGTTCTGCACTAAACCCATCTGATCCTAGGCTTTTTTGGTTAACAGTCTTTTAATGAATGCTTCTATTTCTTTAGTGGTTATGGGACTGTTTAGATGGTTTATCTGATCCTGGTTTAACTTTGGTATTTATTATTTGTCTAGAAATTTTTCCATTCCATCCAGATTTTCCAGTTGTGTTGAATATAGGCTTTTGTAGTAGGATTTGATGTTTTGTTTTTTTTAATTTCTTCAGTTTCTGTTGTTCTATCTCCCTTTTCATTTCTGATTTTGTTAATATGGACACTGTTTCTGTGCCCTCTGGTTAGTGTGACTAAGGGTTTATCTATCTTGTTGATTGTCTCAAAGAACCAGCTCCTGGTTCTACTTGGTTGATTTCAGCCTTTGCATTTTCTTTGACTGTTGTGTCAATGTTTTCTATGGTATCTTCTGCACTGAGATTCTCTCTTCTATCTCTTGTATTGTGTTGGTGATGCTTGCAACTATGAGTCCTGATCTCTTTCTTAGGTGTTCTATCTACAGGGTAGTCTCCCTTTGTGATTTCTTCATTGTTTCTACATTTATTTTTAGATTCTGGATGGTTTTGTTCAATTCCTTCACCCGTTTGGTTGTGTTTTCTTGTAATTCTTTAAGGGATTTTTGTGTTTCCTCTTTAAGGGCTTCTACCTGTTGACCTGTGTTCTCCTGTATTTCTTTAAGGGAGTTATTTACGTCCTTCTTAAAGTCCTCTATAATCATCATGAGAAGTGATTTTAAATCTGAATCTTGTTTTTCTGGTGTGTTGGGGTGTCCAGGACTTGCTATGGTGGGAGAACATGGTTCTGATGATGCCAAGTAACCTTGGTTTCTGTTGCTCATGTTCTTGCCCATGCCTCTTGCCATCTGGTTATCTCTAGCTCTACCTACATTCACTGTCTGTGACTGGAGCCTGTCCCTCCTGCTCTTGGCTGTTTCAGTACTCCTCAGAGTCCAATTGTCACTTGATTCTGTGTTCCTGAAATCCTGRTGTGATCAAGCTCCTGAGATCCTGTGATCCTATGATYCTGGGCATGTTAGAGCAATTGGGAGTCGAGCTTCCTCTGGGTGCTGTGGGACTGGGTGCAGAGCTTGTGCCCAAGTTCTGCTCAGGTCACCAGCTCAGACTGGAAGGAACCCATGCCACTGGTGGGGTGGATCTTCCTGCATCTCTGGGGGTCCTAGTTCCTCCTGGTTTGGGTCAGGTGCTGTGACCTCSTCACCTATGATCCTGGGCATGTTAGATGTCCTGGAAGTTCAGTTTCCTCTGGGTGTTATGGGATTGAGTACAGAGCTTGCACACAAGTTCTGCTCAGGGGCACTGGCTCAGACCAGAAACTAGTTCCAAAATTTAATAATGTAATAACTCTATCAATACCCAATGACTAAGGAACATAAATAATCACTGTTTCAGAAAAAAATACTGAGGCCCATTTAAAGGAATTATTTACCACCTACTCATTTTGCTTAATGCCAAATCCCAGAGCATTGCTACTTAGAGGGATATTACAACGAAAAAAAATACTAATGATGTGACTAACAGTCTCTTTTGAAAAAAAATATTTGAGAGTGAAACATCAGTATTCAGAAAGACAGAAAGAAAGAAATTAACGTCATTATCTGAAGCTATCTCTATTGCTTTTAAAAAACAATCATTCTGCTAATGTACAGCAGCTAAATCAGAGGCTCCAAATTTAGCACACCAAAGCAGTCTGCAGTTTCTAATTTAGCAACTCTAGAAAAAACAGCAATAGGATTTGCATGTATTGATTTTTTTCCACTAGTATCCCATGCAGTTTATTGTTCTTGACTTAATTATCCATAGTTCTATAACTTTAATAAAACCTAACTCAATTAAGGAAGTTTAAATTTATTCCAATTCAGCTTGCAACATTTANTCACCTATGATCCTGGGCATGTTAGATGTCCTGGAAGTTCAGTTTCCTCTGGGTGTTATGGGATTGAGTACAGAGCTTGCACACAAGTTCTGCTCAGGGGCACTGGCTCAGACCAGAAACTAGTTCCAAAATTTAATAATGTAATAACTCTATCAATACCCAATGACTAAGGAACATAAATAATCACTGTTTCAGAAAAAAATACTGAGGCCCATTTAAAGGAATTATTTACCACCTACTCATTTTGCTTAATGCCAAATCCCAGAGCATTGCTACTTAGAGGGATATTACAACGAAAAAAAATACTAATGATGTGACTAACAGTCTCTTTTGAAAAAAAATATTTGAGAGTGAAACATCAGTATTCAGAAAGACAGAAAGAAAGAAATTAACGTCATTATCTGAAGCTATCTCTATTGCTTTTAAAAAACAATCATTCTGCTAATGTACAGCAGCTAAATCAGAGGCTCCAAATTTAGCACACCAAAGCAGTCTGCAGTTTCTAATTTAGCAACTCTAGAAAAAACAGCAATAGGATTTGCATGTATTGATTTTTTTCCACTAGTATCCCATGCAGTTTATTGTTCTTGACTTAATTATCCATAGTTCTATAACTTTAATAAAACCTAACTCAATTAAGGAAGTTTAAATTTATTCCAATTCAGCTTGCAACATTTACAACATGGAGTTTAATAGTAAAACAGTTACTAGGGCAAAATATACCCTGCAAAGGTATAGTTGTTTGTTTAAAATTCTAAGGTAAATCAAAAGTCATTTATAAAATAAATGACCAAGAATTTGATGCCTTAAGAACATGCAAATTTTAGTATAAACAGCAAAGAAATTCTTATAAAAATTACTCAGAGCAGAATGAAATAAGTTTATATTTAAGACTAATTAATGACAATAGTCTCAAAATGAGCCACTCCTGGTTATAGTTTTTGATGGTATTTATAACCCAGCCAGCAAGCATTAAAGCATAGAACATGAACACATGACCAGCACTATGACAGGACTATCCTTACAAAGACAGAAAATACGGCCACTCCTGGTCTCAAAATCATCTGGAACATGGATTGACCTTCTCTATCCCCAGATGCTGCCTCAAACCAGATAGCAAAATTTCACATGGTAAGTGCCTTGGATATCATGAATTAGTATACTCATGGTACTGAGGGCAAAATCCAAAGCTTGGGTGTCTGTGCAAGATCTTTTCCTTGGCCCAGAGATGATGATCTTCTCCCGGTGTCAACACATGACCCCATGCTATGTGCTTATGTTTGTTTTGTTCTCTATGTTTCCTTCCAGAAGTTTTATACAACAGGGTCACTGTGGTCAATAATAACATAACACATCTGTCATAATAGCTAAAAGATCATTTCCAATGTATCACCATAACAATGGAATGATGAAATGTTTGAAGTGAGCCAACACACTGACTGTACTGATTTTAGCCATTATGCAAGGCAGATATTTATTCCAACACCACATTGTCCTCTGTAACTTCATACCATTATGTTAGTTAAAAATGTGAAGGAGTAAGTAAATGATTGTTGAGTGTTGTACCTTTTACAAGATTATGTACCTTGGGGAAGCAAAGACTCTTGTTTGGTGCTCCATATTTTGCCTGAAACACTGGCAGGATTCTAAAACCCAGCAAGTGTGTGTATTGAATAAATGAAAGAAGTATAGGTGTATATCTGTCTGTCTTACTCCTAGAACCATGAACTGGCTCAATTGTTACTATAGCTGATGCTGATTTTTTTCTTTTTTCCTGCTCACTGCAGAGCAGTGCATTGCACACCAAGCTTGAGCCTCAGCGTCAGGCAAGCAAAGAAGTGGGGTGGGCAGTTATTCAGAGTCACAGCTCTGTGGACAAGCTGAGGGCAGGTGAGAATTCGATCACTGAACTGAAACTGGAGGGCAGAAGTCAAGGGAATTATATTTTTCTTCTGACTCGTTTTTGTAAGATGTGTCTGGCGATAAGATAAATCACTGTGTCCTGCGGTCCAGAAACAGTGACTGCTGATGTTGTCCTGGGCACACACACTCACTGTGTGCACACACATGAAAAGCCTTAAGGAAATCAATTACTTTGTTTAGTGCCCTAAAACATTAATGAAAATCAAAAAAAGATTCTAAAAACAGGACTTGAAATATTTTTTCTTTTTTTTTCTTTTTTTCTCTTTTTTATTGGATATATTCTTTATTTACATTTCATTTCCCTTTTCGTGGATCCCCTCCCACCAAATGTCCCACATGTCCTTTTCCCTCCCCCTGTTCCCCCATCCACACCTTCCCACTTCAAATATTTTAACAGAAYGAAATGACAAATACTTTAATATGCTAAGTACTATAATTTGTTCACATTCTTACATATTCAGACTACAAGGGGCAGAAAACAAGAAAAATAGTGATAAACTCGTGATAGTGATAGAAACTCATTTCTTGTTCTTGCAAAGAAGTCTTGGAAGGTGGCTCTACACTTGTCACATTCTCCAAAGGCATTCAGGATCAGCCTATCCAGTTGCTATAGTTTCAGTGGTCTTAGCACCATGGTCTGGGCAGAATTTGCATTCAATTTACCATGTGCACAATTCCATGTGGCCATCATCATTCTTCATGTTTGCATAGGGTCTACTGGAGAACACAAACAGGAAGCCTTTAATCACCGTTAGGGTACAATTCTTGTTTTTCTCTATTATCAACAATTCCATTATAACCAACTCTTGTCCTTGAATGTCTGTCCTTTGGGATAAATTCCTGAGAATAGCATCTTTATTCTCAATTTTCTTAACAAAACATCTTTACCAGTTAATAATCCTTGTTCTTGAATTTTGAATTTGCCTCTGAAACAACCTCGAGACTGAAAAAAGCATCATGTCAGGGACACTGAGGGAGCTCCAGGCCTCTCTGGAGCACACACACCTCTGAGTACCACCAATTCCCACTTCCACTATACTCAGGCACCAATTGTATTGTATTGGACCCTTTCATATAACCCCATGTAGACATAATTATCTCTTTAAGGTCCTGTCTTCAGCCAGACATGGTATCTATGTCTTTAATCCCATAATATGGGAGGCAGATATACATTTATTTCTGTAATTCTGAGGTCATTCTACATAGTGAGTTCCAAACTAAGAGAGCCAGGGCTACTAGTAAGACCCTGTCTCCAAAAGTAAAAATAAATAAACATTAAAATAAAAAACAAAAACCATCTCCAAAAACAGTCACAACACAAAGTTCGGTGAATGAAGCAACTGGGAAAAGCACAGCTAAGATCATGGTACCACCAGCCCTGCCCCCACCCAATTCCACTTCCACAGCCCTTGTACAAATTTCCTTCCTGATAACTCCATGCCCACTATATGCCTCTCCACTCGACCCTGTACAGTGCCCTCATTCTTGCCTCATCTCTACCATGATCTGAAAATAAGATAAAATACTGAGCCCTTAGAATATATTTCCCAAGGGTAAGCTCTTGCCTGGAAAATAAACTGGCTGATAAACTATCCTATGAAAGCTTTTAAGGTCTACCAGACAAAGCAAAACAAAACCTTTAGTACTAAGGGTGCAGAAACATGTGATAAATTCACTTTTATTAGCTGCTAGTTAAGACACTAAAAGGTTTCCTATGTATCAAGACCACACCTTTTCCCTCAGATGCTCATGTTCTCTCATGGTCAGTCAATATTGTTTCTTATCTACCAAATGTGTGAAATTTAAATGAATTACCTTACTTGTTATAGCAAAGAAAACAATTCTTATATTTTGTTATTATTCTAGCCCAGGATGGAGAATCTATATATACTTACCAAGCATGCTTGATCTTCTGACAGGAATAATAATGACAGAACCCTTTGGAAACTAATTTCTTAACATAAAAATCCAAAGCTTTACAATTGTTTACTGAGAAATTTAAGTTGAATGACATTTTAACCTACTTACATTATTGTAAATATGGAAAGGTTTCTTTCAAGGATATACTGCAGAACAGTATAACCCTGAAGAGAGAGTTTGCATGTGTTGATAAGCAGGTCAGAGCATGGGTAAAATCACAGTAAATGTGGTGACTTAACACAGTGGAGCTTTCTCCCTAACTTGGACGAGACCATCACCATGTCGAAGCAGAGTGATACAATATTGTTGAGCATAGAGATTCTCAAGAGATCACAATACTTTTCCATCATGGAGGGAGAGGGAGACTCCAGGAGACTCAAAAGACCTTCAATTGGCCTTCAGAAGATCCATATCAGTTCACTTCCATTCTGAGAAGCAAATAACCACTTTATAAGGAATAAACATTTGGCTAGGGAGACTTCTGGGTGGCTTAGAATACTGGGAGATGTCAGTGGTCCAATAAGTGACTTCACCTAGCTCTCTACCCTAGACTTGGACTGAATATTTTCTTTGGTGTGCTAGTGCCCTTTCTACCTGGGTGAGTAAATGTTTCTCTGTACCTTTCCAGGAAGAATAACACAATATTTAATAATGGACCACTTTCCTTTTCAGATTTTAAGCATTTCACATATAAATCCTGATTTCATTACCGGGACAGCATCATAAAATCAATATAATTATCCATGTTTTACAAGCTGGGAATTAAAGCTTTGTAAAGAGAGAGGGATAGTTATGTTTAAGCTGTTATTAAATGTTGGAGTCAGTGTACAAATTGCAAAATGCCGGGGCCACCTATTGTGACCATGTCTAACTTCTCAAATCTACATCATTGTCAATGGTTCCTTCTTGCCCACAAGGAAGAGTACAAAGTTGTATAAGTTCATACTAGGGTGCTCAAGAATGGTAGTTCTATTTCCAAAAGACTGAGTTTAAAAGGTGAGACATAAGGAAAAATTGACTAGCCTACATCAGTAGTTCTTAGTAGTAGAGTCAAAAGGCCAAAAGAATGTTCAAGATATTTTCTGTGATCCTGAAACATCAATATTTATTCTAATAAAATTCTAAAAAATGACTGCTTTATCACACTTATTTTTTATTTACATAGTATTTACAAACTGAATGCAAATGCAAAAATAAGAATCTAGCTGTTTTCTAGTAAGCAAGACATAAAATTTGCAAAATTTTCTAGGCATGAAACCTTACTCACAGTGGTTTAAATGTTATTTTCAATTTTAATATAGCAGCACCAATGTAGATATAATTTAAGTAGGCAATAATTCTCTGTCTCCTCTGTTGTTTCTAAAAATGAAAAGGGATTCTAAGATCCAAAGAGGTTTAGGTATCACTAGCCTAAATAAATGTTCAGTGATAATGGAGTACATATTAGTAGTTACAGGTCAGTAGAGACCATTCCGAGGGGGCAACATTTCCATCAGCCTCTGAGTATTCCACCTGCTGACACCTAGTCTGCCTGATTCTGCTTTTAAGTTCTTGCCACTGTCTCAAGATCTTTAAATGAAACAGAGTGCAGAAGACTAAAGCTATAGCCAATCCTATCAATGAAGGACTAGCAATGCATTAGTCTCTGACACTGTTACACATCTGTTAAGTCCACACACAAGTCATGAATTTAATAGAATCACTAATCATCAATAGGCATGATAAAAGCCCAAGTTTTTTTATACTATGGCCATGATGTTTTTTACTACACTAACATTAAATGATGCTTTGAAGCATCCTGCCTAAGAATACCCTACGAGGAACATCAGCATTCACTGTACCAACCCCCTTCTCTCACACACTCACCTCTTTCTAGTAGAAGAAACTGGTAGAAGTCCTCTGCTACATTGTTGTGAAGAGAAATCAGTTTGTCCTGTGCTCTCTTAAGGAAAATAACCCGTTGATTATAGCAATGAAGAAAAGCTCTTGTTTGGTTTCTAGTGATAATAACATCACAGCACTAACACCTCARCATCCTCTGACACATGATATTCTTCATGGTTCACATACTCTGTGTCACTAAATCCTTCCAACAACTTGTGAATAAAGTTTTACTCTCTCTCTGTTGTTGTACAAATGAGAAAGTAAGCTCAAAGTCACTTGTTCACACAGCTACTAGATCACAGACAGCACTGACATTCACACAGATTTCCCCGGAGTCAATGTGTCACATTCCCAGTTGTATCAGTACTTCTGTGATTTCTGTCATTGTTAATTTTGCAAACACTGTGCATAATGGAATCACATGGTTGGGTGTTGCTGATTTGCTTACACACTTTAAAGAGATGCTTAGATGTGGAAAACAAAGAAAAGGGAAATRTGTATGTTTTATTCCTCTTAGCTACTAGCCCAGTTTGCTTTTAAGGTAGTTTTAGCTCCTGCTGAGCTATGGTTCCCTAAATGTTTACATAACAAGTCACAAAGCAAATGAAATGATTAATAGCAGTAGGCTCACCAGTAAAAACAGTGAATTGAGTCTCTTTTAATGCTAATTCAGCCACCAGAGAGACCTCATGTGATCTGGAGCAGAAGAGAAGAAATATGGATGGTGGCATGGACAGTTAATTGAACATTTTATAGAACATCTAGAGAGTTCAGGGAAAGTGCATTTCCCAATTTTTGTCTTCCCATGTTTAATGAAAATTTTCTTATTATGAGTGCATAGAAAAAGGAAGAAATAAAGGAGAATTATCATTTTTATTTCTACTTAAGAGCTTGTCCAAGCATAAAGCACTCAGGTCTAGAGGAAAAACGTAGAGTTGGTTGAAGGAAGTAGAAAGGAAACTAAGAATCTTCTCTTCCTGTTCTGCCAATTCTAACCTATTTTCTAGCTAAAAAAGTAATCTTTAAAGTACAGTGAGACATACACAAAGACTTTTTTGAGTGCCTCTAAGTCCTGCTTTGTGATTTATCTTTTCTGTCATTTTGGTAGGTAGCCTATTCCTTCCTGGTTATTCAGTGCCCCAGACAGACTGATAGACAGACAGACAGACAGACAGACAGACAGACAGACAGACAGAGATGGATGATCAACTTTAGAAAAATTTGATACTGTGTGAGACCACCTATATTTCATAATAATAGGTTAAAGGAACAAAGATTTCAGTATGCAGTTTCAGGAATAATCATCATTTGTTAGTAACCAGGTTTTGAAAAGCAGGTCTACCTATAACTACAATCTTTTACCTTAATCACTACATTTTTTTTAACTCAACCATCAGGGCAAATGTATATGTGCATCTTATGATTTCCTTTCCTATGTACTCACTTTCTGATAAATATATGATTTCATGAAACCTTCTAGAGAACATTTTAGTTACATTATTTTATAGCTTGCACTAATTGTACAATAAATGCTCATTAATTCATTCAATCTGAGGTGGACAATCAAAGCARKAACTGTACAGGGAGGCTCACACCCTTCCATCGTGCTGGCCCAGCTGGGCAGTCAACAATAACTGTCCTCAATGGAGGAGACTCTATCCAGGGACACTGAAGTTGAATGGGTCAAAGCAGAGCTGCTCTGGTAAGGTGTTTGTTTCTTTACTTGTTTGTCTGTCTGTCTGTCTGCCTGCCTGCCTGCCTGCCTGCCTGCCTGTCTGCCTATCTGTCACCTTAACACAACCTAGGCTCATCTGGGAAGAAAAATTCTCAATAGGAAAAATGGCCTTATCTTTTTGGCCTGTGGCAAAGTCTAAGGGTCATTTCTTGATTAATAATTGATGTGACAGGGACCAGCCCACTGTAGGTGATGCTACCATTGAGCATGTCCTGGAGTGTATAACAAAAGCAAGCTGAACAAGAGTAAGCCAGTGAGTAGCATTCTCCCTTCTCTCTGCTTCCATATCTTGGCTTATCTCAATGGTGGCTTATGATAAAGATGCATTAACCAAATAAACCCTTTCCTGCCTATGTTGGTTTTAATCATGGTGTTTTATCTCAGCAGTAGAATCTTAACTATGACAAGAGTTTAGGAAGCCTCTAAGGGAGCAATGGGCTTGTCATTGAAGTCAAGTTTCCTTTTCTTCAAGTGTCCATTAAACTCAAGTTACCTGTGAAAGTTTAGGGTGAATAGAAGAGAAAAGAAGAGAGATGGAAAAGGAAGCCTGGAAATGGAGACCATATTTATGTATAACATAGTGTCATAATTACATTTTTATGTTCTGGACAATTGATGGTTTTTAGCAAATATTTGGCAGTCAGATATAGGCACTGTAACAAGTGACCATAAAGATGAAATGTATTAGTTCATTTACTAACTTAATTACTCTATTTCTCTTGTCACAAAGGTAGATATATACATACTTGAGATGTACTTAAAAGGGAATGAGACATGGTATGTAGAGAACACTGATCCAGAAGAGGAGATATCAATATATCGTAAGTGTGTAATGACTCAGAACTCTGTGGAGACATTTGAGACTGCATGCTTGTCCCTTCCTGCCTTTAAAAAGTTCTTAACATTATACTCTATGAGGTTTTTAAGGTTTCAGTACACACATACTCACAATTTGACTTTTA
The DNA here is from genome assembly GCA_002335545.1 of Apodemus speciosus. Lineage (NCBI taxonomy): Eukaryota > Metazoa > Chordata > Mammalia > Rodentia > Muridae > Apodemus > Apodemus speciosus. The sequence continues at coordinate 30,003 of BDUI01014730.1, forward strand.
TGAACCAATTTAATGTACTGGTAAAGTTGTGCAAACTCAAAGTTTCATTTTCAAAATGTAAGATTGAAGTTTATCTTCTACAGCTTTCACCCCCTCTCAATACTTAAGCAATGAAGCACTGACTCTGCTTATTTCTTGACCATTTTTCATTTGCCTTTCTAGATTTAATAACTTAAATCATTTTCACATGGAATGATATGATGCTAGAAAGGGCCAAGATGAAAGCTGGCACTGCATGTAGCATGTTCAGCATGATGAAGAACTTCAATCTTTGTCTGGTTCCACCACTGCTGCCCCTTCAGAGAAACACAGAGGAAGAAGATGATAATGCTTCTAGCCCAATCACACTATGCAAATTAGCAAAAAGCAATTTAATTTCATGCAAATATTCTTGCTCTCTTGAGCATTGGTTTATTACCAAGCAACGTCCAATACCTTTTCCTCTTTTTACACAAAAATCCTATACCTTATAGCATTACTTTAATGTCCAATATCAAGGAAAGACTAACTTCTAAGTTGAGTAGTGAATAGTTAAGGAAATGAAGGGTGTAAGTTAGGATAATATAATGAAATGTTCGATCAAGTAAATGGTTAAAATGGCTTAATTTCCTTTCAAGTCAACTTCTCTAACAAAATACCCATGTAGTATATAAAAAAGATGACAAAGAACTCTGTTGAACAGTAAGCATTTCTATAGTGAACAATTATATAGATCATGACCCTGTGTCTATGAATAAATGTCTATTAAAACATGTACATTTCAGAGCTGAAGAGATTGCTCAGTGGTTAAGTGTACTGTCTGCTCTTCCAGAGGTCCTGATATCAATTTCCAGCAACCATCTATACTCAGATCACAGCCATCTATACTGTGATCTTCCCTCTCCTGGTATTCAAGTATACATGCAGATATAGCACTCATAGAATATACAATTATATATATTATGATAMATATAATTAAAATATGTACATTTTTAATTGTTTGGTAACAATGGTTAAACAAATTTCCACCAATCTATCTGAAGCTATTTGCAAGAAAGAATCCTACTGACTAGGGAAGTCAAAGAGTGCTTAGGTTAACATGAATGGAGACAAACTTTGTAGTGCACAGCCACAGAAAGTCAGCTTCTATTTGATTAACTAGACAGTATACAGCAGTGAGCTGAGAGACTGAGATTCAGGAGCTCAAGTGATGTGCTTCTAGGTCATTTCAGTGTGTTTAGCAAAGTATTAGAGATGGCAAATGCAGCAAGAAAAAGAACCATTTAATATACATTACAACTGCTCATCTATAAAACATAATCTCATGAATGGTGACTATGAAGGATGGTTCTGCTACACAGACTTCCTTGTGGCTTCAGAAGTCAGTGATGAGAGGCTTATAATTCATTGCCGAAGTGCATTATTCTTTTTGTGAAGAAAACAAAAAAATTGACAAAGTACCTGCTTCATTTATATCCTTGATAATAGAGTAATTCATAAAGTTAGTGTATCAAGCAGACATTCTTTTAAGGCTGAATGCTCAAATATAGCTATGCAAAATTATGAATATGTTTGCTATATAAAATACATGATTCAGTGACAATGCAGTCCAGGAGTTTGACAAGTAAAGTCAGCTGTAGACATTACTAGTTGTTTGAGTGATGCTGATACTAAAATTATGGATTGTATTCTTGTCCCTTGAAAACAGCTTTCTGAAAATAGTAAAAGAGCCAGGATTGAGATAAACCTTCAGATCACATAGGAAAAGGTGACTTTCTGTCTCAATAACGTGAGAAGGGTCAGCATCAGTTTAAATCCTCTTCACTGTTCCACATTGTAGCAGAATTCCAGACAGCTCTCTTCAGTGACTGAAAGCCAGCCTGTGTTATTATTTGTACATATGCCATTATGGGAGCCTGCAAGAATAGACAAAATAAATCCTCTCACTGATGAACTTAAAGCRTGAGTTCATCTCTTGAAATTCAGACAAGCTAGTATAACCACTCTAGAAATCAGTGTGGCGGTTCTTCAGATAACTGGGCATGATACTTCGGGAGGACCCTGCTATAACACTCCTGGGCATATACCCAGAGGATTCCCCGGCGTGCAATAAGGACACATGTYCCACTATGTTCATAGCAGCCTTATTTATAATAGCCAGAAGCTGAAAAGATCCCAGATATCCCTCAACAGAGGAATAGATACAGAAAATGTGGTATATTTACACTATGGAATACTACTCAGCTATTAAAAACAATGAATTCATGAAATGCTTAGGCAAGTGCGTTGAACTGGAGAATGTCATCCTGAGTGAGGTGACCCAATTACAAAAGAACACACATGGTGTACACTCACTGATAAGCGGATAT
>BDUI01014736.1:20326-35358 GCA_002335545.1 Apodemus speciosus
TTCTTTATAGAACTAGAAAGAGCATTCTGCAAATTCATTTGGAATAACAAAARACCCAGACTAGTGAAAATTATTCTCAACAACAAAAGAATTTCTGGGGGAATCACCATCCCTGACCCCAAGCTCTACTATAAAGCAATAGTGTTAAACACTATGTGCTATTTGTACAGAGACATGCAGGAAGATCAATGGAATAGAATTGAAGACCCATAAATGAACCCACATACCAATCTATGGTCACTTGATATTTGACAAATGAGCTAAAAAACATTCAGTGAAAAAAAGACAGAATTTTTAACAAATGGTGCTGGATCAATTGGAGGTCAGCATGTAGAAAAATGCAAATAGACCCATTCTTATCTCCTTGTACAAAGCTCAAGTCCAAGTGGATCAAAGACCTTTACATAAAACCAGATACATTGAAAGGAGGAAGAGAAAATGAGGAAGAGCCTTGAACACATGGGCATAGGGGGAATTTTCCTGAAAGAACACAATGGCTTATGCTCTAAGAACAAGAATGGACAAATGGGACTTCATAAAATTGCAAAGGTTCTGTAAGGCAAAAGACTGTCAATAGGACAAAATAGCAACCAACAGATTGTGAAAAGATCTTTACCAATCCTGTATCCAATAGAAAGCTAATATCCAATGTATACAAAGGACTCAGAAAGTTAGAATCCATAGATTCAAATAATCTTATTAAAATATGGGGTACAGAGCTAAACAGAGAATTCTCAACTGAGGAAACTCAAATGGCTGAGAAGCACCTAGAGAAATGTTCAACATCACTAGTTATCAAGGAAATGCAAATCAAAACAACCCTGAGATTCAACCTCAAACAAGGCCAAATGGCAAAGATGAAAAACTCAGGGGACAGCAAATGCTGGCGAGGATGTGGAGAAAGAGGAACACTCCTCCATTGCTGGTGGGATTGCAAAGTGGTACAACCACTCTGGAAATTAATTTGGCGATTCCTCAGGAAATTAGACATAGTACTACCTCAGGATCCAGCTATACCGCTCCTAGGCATATACTCAAAAGATGTTCCAACATGTAATAAGGACACATGCTCCACTATGTTCATAGCAGCCTTAATTTTTTAAAGATTTATTTTATTTATTATATGTAAGTACACTGTAGCTGTCTTCAAACACTCCAGAAGAGGCTGTCAGATCTCATTGGAGATGGTTGTGAGCCACCATGTGGTTGCTGGGATTTGAACTCGGGACCTCTAGAAGAGCAGTCAGTGCTCTTAACCAGTGAGCCATCTCACCAGCCCACCTTATTTATAATAGCCAGAAGCTGGAAAGAACCCAGATGTCCTTCAACAGAGGAATAGATACAGAAAATGTGGTATATTTAAACTATGGAATACTATTCAGCTATTAAAAACAATGAATTCATGAAATTCTTAGGCAAATGGATGGAACTAGAAAATGTCATCCTGAGTGAGGTAACCCAATCACAATGGAACACACATGGTATGCACTCACTGATAAGTGGATATTAGCCCAAAAGCTCAGCATAAACAAGATACAATTCACAGACCACATGAAGCTCAAGAATAAGGAAGACCAAAGTGTGGGTGCTTCGGTTTTTCTAAGAAAGAGAACAAAATACTGACAAGAGCAATTGTGGAGACCAAGTGTGGGGCAGAGACTGAAGGAAAGGCCACCCAGACTATCCTACCTAGAGATTCATCCTATAAACAGTCACCAAACCCTGACACTATTTTTGATGCTAAGAAGTGCTTGCCGAAAGGAGCCTGATACGGCTGTCTCCTGAGGGGCCCTGCTAGAGCCTTACAGATACAGAGGCAGATGCCAGCAGCCAACCATTGGACTGAGCGTAGGGTCCCCAATGGAGGAATTGGAGGGAGGACTGGAGGAGCTGAAGGGGTTTGCAGCCTCATGGGAAGAACAATGATGTCAGCCAACCAGACCCCCCAGGGCTCCCAAGGACTAAGCAAGCCATCAACTAAGGTTTACATGGTTCCAGCTGCATTTGTGGGGGAGGAATGCCTTGKCGGGCATAGGTGGGAGAAGTCCTTAGTCTATGAAAGCTCAATAGATACCCCAGCGTCGGCAAATTGAGGGGGATGGGGGTAGGTGGTAGTAGGTTGGGTGGAGGCACATCCTCATGGAGGCAGGGGGAGGGAGAATGGGCTGGGGGTTTTTTCRGAGGGGGGAAACTGGGAAAGGGAATAACATTTGAAATGTAAATGAAGAATATATTCAATGAAAAAGAAAGAAAAATTATATGAATATTTATTTCCCAAAGCCTTAGTCAATAAAGAGAGAGAAATGCCCTCCCTATTCCCATAAGACCCTAATTTTCAGAGTAAATTACTATTACAAACTTAACAGGTATTCTTATGAGAGTAATTTCATGTATTGTTCATCAAAAAACATAAATAGGCATTTCTGAAGATGTAACATAAAAATCCAGATAGTTTTTCTTATGTATATAAGTATTTCATTCTTTTTAATGACTTTGTGGAAGTTTCTTATATAAAAGTATTGTAATGAACTACGATGACAGCTTACTTTCCAATTTTTACATATATAATGATTTTATATATAACTGCACGTGTAACATATGAATTATGTGCATGCATTATATCTAAATACATATGAAATTAATGCATGTGACTGTTTCCATAGAATAAATTCTTGAAATGTAGCTGCTAAGTCCAATGAAATATACACTTTTAATCTTTATGGCAAAATGCTACACTAATTTGCATAACACTTTAAAAACTGCAGCATCTCAGTCTACTGTTCCTCTACCCAAACTGATTATTATCAATTGTTTCATGTTTAGTTATCTGAACATTGAAAAAAATATATAAATTCATTGTTCACCAAGAAATAGCGCTTCTCACAATAATTATTACATTTAAATTCAACTGCACTGTATAACATCAGGACAGCCACTGGAGTAGAGCTAGACAAACCCAATGAAGAGAGCAACAGATTTGAGAAGTGGGGTACCATACGTATGGTTTTATTAGAGGAGATGTAACACTGGTAGCCTCCTGCTTGTTATCTGAAATATGTATTCTCAAATGCCCTTGTTTCCAAACTTTGTTCCACAGTCATGGACTCTAACCCTCTAGGTCCATAAGTCCAAATAAATGCTTCCTTCTCTGAGTTGCCTTTGTGGTGGTACAGCAACAGAAAAGTAATGAATGAGTACAAGGTTGAGTCTCCAGAATGTTCTTTAAGAAAGGGTTGAGCCAAACACATAAATTTTAAGAATACAGAATGTTAAATCACTTTTAATATATTTCTTATTTAAATAATATGAGGAGCAATGTAATATATAAGTTCTTTAAAGGGGCAGTTTGAACAGAAGTGTCTTACAGAGGCAGACAATACTGGTCTCCAAACACATGGCTTATTAAATGAAAATCTCAGTACCAAACCTGAGACAGCTCCCTATTAGTGAGTCAGTGAATCCTGAGAGCCACTCAGAATTACACAAGCTATTGCCATTGCTCTTGGTTGCCCAACATAACTGAACGGTAAGACCCTATTTCTAAAGGTATCACTTCCTTTGGATGGAGGAAATACAAAAATAACCTCAAACTGACCAAGAAAGTTCCTACATGCTAGCTAGCCTATATAGTGCCAAAGATGATATACAGGCTGCAGGGAGGTGGGGAGAAGACAGTAATAGTCCTACACAGTGCCACCATATCATATCCCACAACACTGATCTACTGGCAAGATATGCCCACTTGTGCAACAGAGGCGTGACAGTTATGGTAGTAACCAACCACTTTCTGGATTTCATGCATGATACTGTAAAAGCATTTTGAAACCCATGACTGGAGAAAAATACTGGAGAGTATTTATTATTGCTTACCAAATGGTCATGCTGTCGACCTGCATTCTAGATGCTTATGTTTTTGCCCACAGATTTGTGCCACTATCAACTTTGAACAGCGAAGCTTCTTTCTGCAGTGAGGCAGGGCTGATACAAGACTCACAGTGATCAAAGTGCCAAGGATAAATAACTCTGAGTGACCAGCAGTGGATGCAGCATCTATATTAACCTCAACCCTTCAAGGCTCAGGGAACGTCATGGAAGAGGTAGGTGGAAAAAATGTGAGAGCTGCAGATGGGAAGGAAAGCTATGAAGTTCTGACTTCTGAAGAGAATCACTCTTCTTGTAGATGAGGCCACTGGTGGGTTGTTGAAGCCCCTGTGAATGTCTGCAGAGCTGTGTGCACATGGGAAGAACTAACTAATCTCTGGATTATTGATAACAAAAAAATAATGAAAAGAGGACATGAAGTTGGGAGGGAAAAGAGATGTAGGCTAGGAACTGTTGGAGGGAGGTAGTAATGGATGGATGGATAATGAAATTGTCAAGCAAGAAAAATATTTTCTTTAAAAATAAATAATATGAATTTTGTCCATCCATATTCCATCAATGGTTATGCAGTAAAAACTCCATTGACTGGGACATGAGTAGTAATCTCTAAAACAGAACTGATAGAATGAGTTCAAATTACAAAGGAGATGTATTACATTGACTTGCCAATAAGAGCTTAGTTGTTATCTTAGTCACTGTTCTATTACTGTGAAGAGATACCATTATAAAAGGCAACTTTTATAAACATCAGAAGGTTGCCTACAGTTTCAGAGTCCATTAGCTACACCCTGAGCCACAAGCCGAGAGAGAGAGAATTGAACCTAGCATAAGCTTTTGAAAGTTCAAAGCCCATCCTCAGTGATACACCTCTCCCAACAAGCCCACATCTCATGCTTCTAATCTTATCAAACAGGTCCACCTCCTAATGACTGAGTATTCGAATGTATGAGCTAAGGGAGCTCTTGTCATTCATACCACAGCAGTAATAAAAAAAAATTGTTGCCCACACACCGGAGAGTCCTGATTCTTAGTCTAAGAGGCTGCATGCCTCAGCAATCCCAATAAGGCAAATCCTGGAGGATTTGGAGAGACAGAGCTGTTGGTCTCTAGTCCATGTTGAAAAGCTAAAGAAATTGAGTTCTTATGTCAGCAAATGATGGCTGTAGTAGAGACATCAGAGCAGATTCACCCACCAGCAAGCAGTAAAGATGAGTGGACAGAGAAGCTTTGCTTTTCCCTCAGACCTCCTTACACTTGGGTTGCTCCTGGGAGGTACTTTCCACATTTGTGTTAGTTTTCCCTCTCAAATATTCCTTCAGGAAATATCCTCAGAGCTACTCCTGTAGATATGATACTTAGTTGAGTCCTGATATAACAAGTTGACAACTTTTCTGTATTCGTGAATTGACTTGTTGCTCTGTCAATATAMCCGGACAACGCGAACTTAAAGAACGTTGATTTTGGCTCATAAGTTGAAGGTGCAGTCTACAGTGGTGAGAGGATATGGAAGGAAAAGCTTGTTTGAGGCACCTGGTCACATTGGATCTATAGTTAAGAAGAAAGTATGAATGCTCTCTCCTTTTTATTTATCCACTACTCCAGCCCATGGAGCAGTGCTGGCTAAAGTTTAGGGTAGCTCTTCCTAGCTCAATTAATTCAGCCTAGAAATTCCTATAGACATGCCTAGAAGCCTGTCTCCATGATGATTCTAAATTCCAACAAATTGACAATCAAAATTAATCATCACATTTGGATAAGTGTTTCAATTAACTAATTGGCCACAATTACCTAATCATTTTTACTAAACAACCAAATTTAAAATTTTTAACAGTGAGGAATGATGACTCACATCCTCCTTAAGGTCAGCCTGAGCTATAGAATGAATTCAAAGTTAGCCTGGGCTACATAGAAAGGATCTTTCCCAAATAAACAAAATAAAATTTTAATTCAATACTTAATTATTTAGTTTTAAGATTGAACCATTGAAAATATRTCATTATCTTTAATGCTAAGAACAATATAAGTTAAAGCTGTACTGAAGTTCTAGGAAACGAATCCTGAACATGGACCAAGGAAAGAGGAGTGCTCACACACATATAGTAGGAAAGCAAACATGTACAGTCACTCTCAAACTCAGTATGAAGGTTCATCAAAAACAAAATCAAAAACGTAACTACTGTATGCTTCTACTAGTAACCTCGCTAATAATCCCAAAGCTACGTAAGTWAGCATACTACAGACTTCTGCACCCATGTCTACTGCTGCACTGCTCATTACAGCCAAGAATACGCCTCCAGCCTAGATGTTATCCAGCAGATGAATTAAAAGCATATGGTAACCATGTACAATAGAGTTTTATTCAGCTCCAATGAAGAAGGTTATTTGTTGGAAAACAGGCACAACTGGAAACCAGAATGTTATGCTAAATAAGTCAGAGTCAGAATGACAGTTATGGCACATTTTCTGTCATGGACCAAATCTGTGAGGGGGGGGGATGACAGGACAGTAGATGAAGGTAATCGGTAGGGGGAAGAAAGAGTTATAAAGTGATTAGCGGAGAAACAAAGACCTATAACTGTTAACTTGACACCACCTAGACTCATTGAGAAGAGAGCCACTATTCAGGTATTGCCTACATCAGACTTATCTGAGGACATGTCTATGGGGGATTGTCTCCAAAATTAATATAAGAGAGTCAATATAGTGGCTATTTTTGGTTATCAACCTGACTACATCTATAATCAATTAAAACCCAAGCAGCTGAGAATACCTGTGAGATTTTTTGATTGCATCATTGAAAGAGGGAAGACCCAGCCTAAATCCAGATATTTGAGGTGAGAAGAGCTACTTTAAATATGGGCTACACCTTCTGAGAGTAGCCTATATAACAGATATAGAAGAAGGATGATCCGTTCCTTTGCCTGCATGCCCTCACTCTTTATAGCAAGTTCATTCCTTCACTGAAATTGGAGTCTATTTCAAGATTTTGATGTATGCTGAAGACCTACTAACACATCCAGCCTCATGGACTAACCACCAACTGGATTCTTGGGTGTTCTATCTGGAGACAGCCATTGTTGGAATAGTAAAACCATAACCAGTAAGTCACTCTGTTGATGTTGATATTCATTCTGTCAGTTCTGTTTCTCTGAGGAATCCTGACTTACACACTCACCCTGAGCAGTACTATCCCCTAAGCAGGTGGAACTGACTACTATAAAATGGTAGCTGAGCATAGACCTGTCTGCTAGTTAAAAAAAAGTAACCTTCATGGTCTTGCTATACTTCTTTAGCTATAAAGTGAGTTCTTTGGTTGGTGGCAATATTGTCTGGAAGAACAAGCAAGTCTGCTTTCACAATCCTGTCTTGACTTTAGCGGTAGACTTAATTAAAATCGCAGTAGGTATTCTATTTAAGAACAACTGGATTAAAACAGCAGATGCTTTCCTGTCAGTTTAAATGAAGGATACTCGATTTCAATTTCACAAATAATTTTTTCATACAAGTGTGTCCCAAAATCCTGCATGTTTATCTACAATTTAAATTTTTGCTGGGCATTCATGTATTTATTTGCTAAATGTGGCAACCCAAAAATGGCTGTACTTGAAATAGAGGTTGCCTAGAATATGATTTGAACCAGAACAAAAGTTTCTCCCTAGTCACAGAAATAAAATACTCCCGAATCCCCACAGAGTAGAATGGAAACCCTGGAGTACATGGAATAATAGAAAGGTTTGACCTGAGCTACACAGCTGTCTTATTAAGAGTGCTAAGAAAAAGGACCGTATGTTGCTATGAAGTTTAGACAATAACATTTCTTAGTTTTTAAGTTTTCCCAATTATTCCTCCAAGCTTTAACTCCAGAGTCCTTTTTCCTAACTGAATGAGAAAATATTGAATTTGTTCTTCATGTTGCTCCATCTCCACCTGTGAACTCTGAGATGTAAGAACCTCTCTATGAACCTCTCCACCCGATCACTACCTGTCTTTGCTACACCTTTTGATGCTGTGATAAAATGCCCCTGACAAAATCAACTTAAGACAAAGAGGGTTTATTTTGGCTCAGCGTTCAAGGGGGCATCCTAATGACAGAGAAGGCAGCAGGAGAGTGAACCAACGAGGAAGCACAATGCTGAATATGTGTGATCATTCACCTCTCTCTCCCACATAGTTCAAGACCCAAGCCCTTGAAATAGTACTATGTTGGGTGGGTCTTCCAATCTAACTTAATGTAATCAAAATAATCCCTCACAGACATGCCCAGAGGTCTGTCTCCTAGGTGATTCTAGATTTTTCCAAGTTAACCATTTAACTCTAAACATCACACAACCTTTGTGGTATTGTGGGTATTGGAGTTCAGAGGATACCACTTGGATTTTCACATTCCTGCATTCCTGACTCCTGGATCAGGCCATGTGAGTAGAAGAAACAGGGACAAATTATTTAAAAGATTGTTGGGGCTGGAGAGGTGACTCGGCAGTTTAAAACACTGGCTGCACTTCCAGAGGACTCCAGTTTGATTCCTAGCACCCACATAACAGTTCACAACTGTCTTAAATTCCTCCACTTTCAAAGTATCTGATGCCCACTTCTGGCCTCTGAGGGTCCCAAGCACAAAAATGGTGCACAAATCAAATGCAGTCATAATATCCAGACACATAGAATAAAATTTTGAGAGGAGAGAGAGAGAGAGAGAGAGAGAGAGAGAGAGAGAGAGAGAGAGAGAGAGAGATCGCTTCCAAGAAGGGATCAAGACCAGAGAACTGAGAAAGAAAGCAAGAAGCTCAGTGGTCATCATGTAAGCTGTAACCCCTTATGGGTCACCTTCATAGTACCCACATTTTCCCACATATTCATGCTCTGTGGCTTACATATAGACCTGCATGGAGAGGTGGTCCACTCTTTCTCTGTATCAGTTTGTTTCTTTTGTTTGCTAACCTTGATGTCTCTTAAGCCTTCTTCTCCTTCCTACTCTCCAGCTTCAGTAGGTCTTCCAACAGGAGAGCCTTTATAAAGAATGACCCAATATGGAGGTCAGAACAGATGCTTGTCTGCTCAGCAGTCCGACTCTATTTCAAAAGCTATTTGTGAGTACAGATTGACTCCTCACCAGATCATTTTTTACTCACTTACTTTTCCCAGAGTCTCATCTACTGCCAAGGTTAATGCAGGCCCTGACTCTGCCTGTTGATTCTTATTAATTAAGCCAATCAATGATCTTGTATCATACAGTGTCTGTTTTTAATATACCCTATTTGATGAGGGTGTATTAATTTAGGAGAAATATGCACTGGCATTCTGGCATGCACTTTTCCTAATTATCTTGCAACCTTCATCCAGCAGTGAAATTACACTGTGGTTATCACAATTAATGGAAGCCCATGGCTCTTAGCTAAGTGAACTCTTCAAGTCACCTTATCTGTTCTTGATCTCAGTATCGTAAACATCATTATGCTACCTGYGCAGTGCCTGGAGAATGCATGATTTGATTTTGGTGTATTTGAAGCCACAGGATGATACTGCTGCATTGTGATATATTTCTCTATGTGGAAGGATAGCAACATTGGAACAACTGACAAGACTGTGGCAGGGAAAATTACACAGTAACTGGAGGGCTGGACAAGGAGAGGCAGATTCTGAGGACATGCAAAGGAGAGGAGGGGRATATAAGAACCAGATAATGGGAAGGCAGAAGGTAAAGCTATCTTCTGAATGGGGCATGACTGTTGAATTCATAAACTCACAACACCAGTAGCTACCTACACAAGAAGACCTGAACAAGACTGGCCCACCATCATTCTGTSACAGAGCCTGGATGAGCTTGTAATGCTCCACACCTCCCTGAGGAGTTATAGGCAATTAATAGTTGTTGGAGAAAGGGAGTCATAGCCCTCAGTGGTGTAACCAGTGGCAAGGTTCCCTTGCTCAAGTAAAAAACCTCCAACCTATTTTCATGTTGGCAACCATAATTAAAGGAAGTAGGCCTCACACACTCACACAAAAATAAATAGGGGAGACACTAATTAGAAAGAAGAAAGGGTTCAGTTCTAGTTAGATACTAGAACCTGACAGACAAGGGATAAGAGCTCGTACATAAGTAAAACGTAAACATCCACTTCCGTTGAAAAATGCAGCCTAGGGGCTGGAGAGATGGCTCAGAGGGTTAAGAGCACTGACTGCTCTTCCAAAGGTCCTGAGTTCAAATCCCAGCAACCACATGGTGGCTCACAACCATCCRTAATGAGATCTGATGCCCTCTTCTGAAGTGTCTGAAGACAGCTACAGTGTACTTACATATAATAATAAAATAATTTTAAAAAAAAGAAAAAGAAAAATGCAGCCTAATCAATGGTATGGTTAATTCAACAAGTTCATTAAAGTCAATAACYATAGATTGTGAAACTGCTACAAATACAAATTGGCTTCTTTTATTACCAGCTCCCCAGTTTTTGTAATCTCCACCAAAAGGATTCAGATAAGGGTTGGGGAGATGGCTTGATGAAGAAAATACATGAGGACCAAGTGTCCAGATCCCTAGAACCCATATAAATGACAGATAGGTGTGGCAGCCCATTTGGGTTAACTTGTTTATTTGATTATTTTATTTTCTGCATATGAGTGTTTACCTGCATGTATGTATATGTACCAYATGCATGCCTGGTGCTCAAGGTGACCAGAAGAGGGGATCAGCACCTCTGGAACTGGATTTACAGATAGTTGTGAACCATCATATGGTTGCTGGGAATCAAACCCAGGTTCTCTGGAAAACCTCTTAACAACTGAAATATCTCTGCACCCTGTCCTCACTTAGGYAAACCCACAGCATTAGTGACTACCTGCACAGGACCTGTACAAGACTGGACCACCATCATTCCATCACAGGAACATAAGAGAACAATGGCATAGCCTTGCACTTTACCAGAAAGCTTCCACCTCCAGACAGTTTAGAATGTCTCAGCTGTACCCACATCCAGAGACATCACTCCAATCACATTCTCATGGCCAATAATAAGAATCTTGTGATTACAGTTCCTGCTATTAGAGGCTGCTGCTTTGGGGATCGGTCCTTCCCCAATGACCTTGAAGTCTAATGGCAGCTGACAAGCAACCTAACACAGTACTAGAAATTGACTCAGAAAGCCTAGCTTTTGAAAGACTGTTTAGGGAAGATGTCCCTACTCAGATGATAACTAGGCTGAGATATTAAGGACCAGAATGAGTCASCTTTACTGAGAGCTAAGCAAAGCAATCAAAAAAAGCAATAGGACATATATAGGTCATGAGGTAGGACATTTCTTGTTCTAGAGAACAAATGTGAGGTACAAACACTAATGAATAGAGGCAAAGAATTGACTGGCTATGAAGCCCAGCAGGATTGGAGTCTATGCAACAAATACTCAACTCACACAATGGATAATAAGCCACTTAGTAGGCTCAATGACAATAATTATGTTTTATGTTAAATAGCTGTCCAAGAATCAGTTGAGTTCACTTTTATTTATCAGGATATCCTATGATTTCTAACTGTATTTGTGAAAGGAGAAACTTGTTTCATCTCTGACAAATGAGCTAATTACAAGTTAATATTTAGTTTGGTTAATATTTTGTTTGCCAGCTACTGTTCTAAACTGTACACATTATTTTAGTAAAGGAATACAAGTATTCAGAGGAGATAAAAATACTTGTTTTCACTTTCAAGATTAAAACTGTGGACAAATGTGTCAATAAGCAAATACAGAGGCATTGATAAGGGTTTGACTTAGAAGGTGAACCCAGAAATATTGGGGTAACACTTTTGTACATTATGTGAAGGTTGTCTTTGTATTATTCAATTGTTAATTCTATATCAGCAGAGAGAAGAGTACTGGCTGGGCTTTGGTGTTGTTACTCTCATGGCTCATAACAAGCATAATATTTTGTAAACACTCTTCCTTCCACACTGGTCCATTGATTTAATAAAGATCTGCTGGCCAAAGCTAAAGCAGGGAAGGAGGATGGAACTTCCGGGCAGAGACAGGAACTCTGGGAGAAGAATCAAGCCCAGGAGGATTCACCAACAAGACACAGAGGAGGTCARGCATGCCAGAGTGAGAGAAAGGTACCAGAACACGCGGTGGGGCATAGACTAAAATTAGTTGAGTTGGAGCTAGCTGGGAGATAGCCTAAGCTAAGGCCTAAGCTATAATAAAAGTTAGTAACTATCTATGTTATCATTCAAACACTGGTGGGTCCAAGAAAGTCCAGCAATACAGGAAGCCATGCTTCATACTATACATTTATCCTTAATGATGATGCTAACATGCCTAGGGGAATAAACTTATCATAGAAAATTAACTAAGATATAGGGATACATCAATACTTAATGTTCTGATGACTTAAATCAGACATTTGACATGCTGTGGACGGAATATACTTATCCCAAATTAGTAACAACTCAGAGTATATGAAATACACCTTTAATAAATTTCCATCCCAGCTTTCTTGGTTATAACAAAGGATTATCTAGTGCACTTCAAACACTCTCAGTGTTGCTATAGAAACTGTTTTCCCTTAAGTTTTTGAAGTGACGTTCAGCTTGTAGAATACTCACCTAGAAATGGTAGCTCAGTGATACAGACAACCCAAGCATTAGAGTGACCTCAACATCTTTCCCCAGTACTACCCATCCCCTTATTTCCCTCACCTCCACGCCATCCGAATACAGAATCTAACTCAAAATTACAAACATAGCTTTAATTCACATTGTTCATATCCCTCCTCCTCCACCACCTGCTTGCTTCCCCTGAGACAGTGTTAAATAAAACTCTAGCACTTTTCGCTGCCTGCTGATGTGAGAGATTGTTGTTTCTTTGATGATTCCTGAATCTTGGTTATTAACTTTCCATATGATATTTCTCTAAGACATAAGCTAAGACAAATCCATTAACAGTGTCAAGAAAACTGACGCTATCTTCATTTTAGTGAAAAAAAAATAGATAAGGCAATGCCGAAGAGTAGGCTGGTTTTTAGCAGTTGGTGGGATTGATTGATTGATTGGTTGGTTGATTGATTGATTGATTGGTTGATTGATTGATTTAGAATTTCATACATGAGCACTGTAGCCTTCTTTCTCCCACCTCCAACTCCTCCCATGTCTCTCGCACTCTATCCCAAGTTTATGACCTCTTCTTTAATTATTGTTGGTACATATGTATGTACRTATGCATGTGTATTTATAGTTTTACGTCTATAAACAACCTACTGAGTCCATTTATCATATACCTTATGTATACCTATGTCTGAACTGACCACATTGGATTGGACAAACTGATTCTTTCTCTATTTCAATAGCCATGGACCACCTTTGCTCTTCACCAAGGGCTGGAACCTTGTAGAATATCCCCTAGCTACATTAGCATGTCTAATTATGCAGGTTTTGTTCAGGCAACCATCCTGTTAAGAAATCATGGYTGCAGTTTCCTTATCATGTCTAGAGACAACCATCTAACTGCAGGCATGCCTGTCCTCTGGTTCTTGCAATCTTCCTATGCTCTTTTCCATTCTTTTCACTGTTACACCTAAGGGTATAGATGTTACACTGCAGATATATCAGTTGCGTAGAAGATCCCATATTCACTTACTTAGTCTCTACATTTTGACTAGTTTTGAGTTTCTGTAATAGAATACAGAAAGAAGCCAAAAGAAACTACATTAAGAAGGCTGAGAGCTACACAGATCTATAGGTATAGAGATACTTAGAACATGACTAAAAATTATATTTTAGTAAAATGGCAGGATTAGATTCTCCTCTAAGGTCCATCCATGGGCTAGTGGCTGGGTTTACAGTGTCAGATATGAATTTCTCCCCACTTAGTAGGTCTAAGATCAACTAGACATCTGTTGGTTACCTCTACAAAAGAAATGCCACTGTTGCAGCATTGGGGGATATCCTTGTGGTTCATCAAAAAGTTCTTATAATAGGAAGCTAATACCAGAATTCAAACTTTTGTCTTTTGACTCTGTTCCTTTTTATGACAGCATGAGCCTCTATGTGAAAAGAGAATCGATTTCTTCCAAAATATAATTGTACTTTTCTGATACAAAGTAGCTATTTGTACGCAAGAACATTTTCAAGGAGTCAAGCAAATAAAACAGACCCAGAGAGCTTTTCTTTAATTCAGGAATGCCCTGACAGGACACAAAGTCGGTTCGATGTAACGAGTTAAGTTATGAATCGATTCCTTAAGTATGTTTACCTCCCCACCCYCACCCCCACCCCAGCAAAATAAACAGAATGAGCAGGGCCAGAAGGTTGGCTCAGAAAGTATTTTCTCTGCCAGTGCTGTGACCCGAGTTCACTCTCCAGCACCACATAAAGATGAAGGAGAGAACTGACTTCCACATGRAATGTGTAARTAAATAAATATAATTTAATTCTCKTCAGATAGRAAGGAAATCTATCACTAATTTTTCATTAGCAGGAAAAGCTAATATGCCAAAACTAAGAAAGCCAAAGCAAAACAGCTTAGGACTCAGTCGCTGTTCATTGAAGTATCTCTTACCAGTCTTCTCCAGATTCTCACACCAGAAAGAGAAACTATTTTAGGTCTTTGTCACAGCCCTCAAAATTCCCAACTCAGCTACAGAATTTGTAAAATACTCTGAGTATTTTATGTGTCATAACTACCCTTTAGCCAAGGAAATACAGAGCACCAAGATGGATATGCAGGAGAGAATAGTTTCCCCAAGGCCAAATCAGGATGTGGATACCAAAATAGGAGAAAGAGATGCTGAGCAGACAAATTTAATGCAAGGCCACCAGAGTTTCCCCCCCCCCAGAAGCCTTCACAAATAGTACTATACATCTGGAAACTGTGAATAATCCACCCACTGATTCACATCCTATGCACTTCTAAATCAGATCTGTGATSAAGGAGCTACCTCTAGGTAAGGAGGCAAGAGGTTAAAGAAAGAATGTGTCTAGACTCACAAAAAGGACTTTTTTCTATCACTTATTAATGATAATAGCTCTGCCGTGTTCCTTTCTTTCTTTGTGCCTTGGCTTTTCCAGCTGTAAAACTAGGGTGGCGAGATTAGACCTGTTAGAAGAAAGTGGACGTAAACCATCTAAACAGGATGCGTCTAGAGCCAAGCAGGCATCCATCCTAACA
>BDUI01014745.1:4304-14835 GCA_002335545.1 Apodemus speciosus
TCTATGGTGTGTGCTAGCCAGAGCTGGACAAGTGCTATTAAAGGGCCCATTCTTCATGAATTCTAAATGCTCAGAGTAATTCCTAAATGGGAAGGTTGCTCAACTGATGGGGCAGGAGGAGTCTGAGAAAATAGTATTTCCTCTGAAGGATACTCTGGACTCTCCCCACTGCTGATCACCAGTCAGACTCTTTCAGAGAGAAAAACTCAAGAGGGAACTTGAAGGATGGGTTAGGGCAAAGAGCTCCAGGTCTCAACCAAAGTCCTACCCCATAGAGTGGAAGAGGGCTCTGAGCAAGCCCTAAGGGAGCTTTCTAGTAAAGCTAACAGGTTGKAATGGCACAGGATGCCCACCAGAGAGGCTTCCTAGGAATGCTGACAGTCAGGTTGTCTATTAGGAAAAGAATGGGAGGGAGCATGCTGTAAGCTTCAAAGGAATAGTGAGTGGTTGTGAGGTTTGCTTGTTTGTCCTGGAACTCTGTATCTTRTGGAGACTCTGATGTGCAGGGTGATGAGGATAAATTTGCTTTGAGAAAACCTGTTCAGCTGGATTGYGCCAAATAGACTAGATTGTAAATTCACTTTCACCCTGAAGCCTGCACCATCTGTGACTGAGGGCTAAGCTTCTGTCCCAGATCGCTCCCCTCAGCTCCTAACAAAAAAGGTCCAATTAAAACCTGGGACCCTTTCCACAAGGAGCAAGGAGTCCTATTCAGAATCTTATATCTCTAAAAGAAAAAGGATCCATCTATGCAGCAGTGGGAAAGCTGCTATATGTTCTGGGTAAAGATATTGCCTAACACCACATCCCTTTGAGGAAAAAAAATTCTCACAGCGAATGGCAAATTTATTATTGTAGTGTCTTATGATATTTAAAAATTTAAGTTGCTTGATCAAGGACATTTATATGTAAAGATTAAGATGGCTGAATGTTTTCAAGCTAAAATATGGTTTTTCATCTCAATCCTTGTGAGAAAGATACAAACAACACACTGATCAAGCCAATTAAGAGGAAGAGTGGGGTGGGTTGTCCCTGCATCTGTTGCCTCCCTATGACCCTTTCCCTAACACCTTGTCTGGCCTTAAAGAGAGAGGATTTATCTACTCCTGCAGTGACTTGATGTGCTGTGGGTAGTGGTGGGGATAGGAAGGGTGATTCTCAGGGGGGCTTCCCTTTCTCAAAAAACGAAGAGGAGGGGGAAATGGGAGGTGTATCTGTGTGTGTGGGGGTACTGAGAAGAGATCTGGTGCTGATTTTGGGATGTAAAGTGAATAAATAAAATTTTAAAATTAAAACAAACTAACCAAAGAGTACACGAGCCAAGCAGGGCATGTTGGACTCACATAAACAAACAAACAAAATCCAAAACAACAATAACAAAAAAAGTATGTGTCCTTTCATTTTGGCTGGAGATCAAGAGCAGGGTCACTTCTCAAAATCTTTTGGTGTCAAAGCTCAGTAGGTAGATTTTTTTTTTTTTTGAGGCAAAACTCAAAATTGCAGGATTGTTAGATGAGGGTCAGAGTAACTTTGAAACATTTAAGAGAACACTGTAGTCATTTCTRTTGGTAAACCAAGGGCCACCTAGCCCACCTTTAGTGACCTACCTTATCACTAACCTCCAAATTTGACACACTTTTTACTGTTGCCATGAGTATTGTATTCTCCATATGTGAATGTGCTATATATCTTTAAAAAGGCCCTGCCACCATGGCCTGCTGTCTGTCTGTCTCTTGTCCCCATTCAGAGATGGTCTTTACCTCACCCCCAGTAAATCTCTTGTGTGAGATCTGTTGTGTGGTGTGATCTCTGAGGCCCTATCCACCGATGTACTCTTCCAGATGCTAAACCCTAACAATTTCAGACACAGAATGACAATTAATTTTGATTTATAGCCCTTTCTGTTATTTTAGTTCWTGTTTAGTTTGTATAAAGATTAATTGCTTTGGTTAATGCATCTGGAACATAATCAGGGTTATAGAAATCCCAAATGTGTTATAAAAGTAGGCACGACTGTAAAGTATCTAGGCAGGTACAAAATAGAATCTGGACAAGACAGCACCTTATGTGAGAGCCAAAGTTATATTTTTAAGTTTTAATTACTGTGCCTAAGATATCTGTAATACAAAAATACCTATAATCTGTTAGCTYCTTGCCCAAGGACAGATACTTCCTGAGATGCTGGAGGCTGCTGTTCATATAAGATAACAAGCCACATATTCCTGCTTCTCTAAGCAAGTTTGGTTGACCAAACTGCAGCATATGCCTTTGGTGACATGTAAGTGGAATTATGTGGGCAGGAAATATGTTAGGATGTATGCTTGTCCTCAATTGGATAAGGTGGGAAATAGATAGCCGTGTAGGTTTGTCTTTATAAACACATGGACAATGTAGCATTGTCTCTGGGAATCCCAGGTACATATCTAGCTAGAGTCCATCTTCCTGGCCAGAATTTAATAAAGCTTGCTTTAAATTTGGCTCAAAAGTTGTCGTGGTGGGTTTTCTCGCATGGTGGCATTAACACTTGTCATTTCTATCTAAAACTGTAATTTCCCGTGTTTAGGTCTCTAAATAGTCCCGTTTGATCATTCGTGTTTGTGAAAAATGTTCTCCCATTCAACATTGTTGATATCACTAAAGATCTTGCTGAGATGTGAACTTCTCTCTCAGGACCAATGGTGGYCTGAGAAAGTTACAAAAGATATAAACATGAAGTGATAACATAAACCAGAGTTTCTGGCACMGGGCCAGATATGTTTACCTAGTAAAAGGGTTAAGCTATTGTAGAGAGGATAAATTAGGTAAATAAAGACTGAGGACAAAACCATAAAAGTTTGAAGCCAAGTCGGAGAAGGTCTGAGTACGTCACATGCAAAGATAATATACTTAATGCTGAAAATTTAAAAAATGTTYCTTTGAATATAGACTGACTTAAAGTAGTATATTGAGTCATTCATGTCTTTGGTAACTTTGTTAAGCTTTTGCTAGAAACTGAGTCATGTAAGAACTGTCGTAAAAATTAACYGTGCACCTTTTTACTCTCACAGACATCTCTGTGAGAAGCAGTCTTACTCTTCTATCCTTTAATTGTATCCTCTATGCTAAAATGGGCCATAAATAGATCTGTCAAATTGACTTAGACTTTGCTAAAGTATACTATAAAGGGATCAGGAGACTGAGAYGCCCAGATTCCCCATGAACTTTGTGTATGGTTTAAAACCTATTKTAGTACTAAAAAAGGTTCAATTCAAAAATTATAGTTTTTAAGCCTCAACATTTTTGTAATTTTGTTTTATTTATTTATTTACTTTRCATCCCACTCACTGGCCCCCATTCAGGCCAACACCCCCCCMCACACACACACACTTCTTCCCCCTACCTCCTCCCCTTCTCCTCTGAGTGGGCAGGGCTCCCCTGGGTATTCCCCCACCCTGACACTTCAAGTTTCTGCAAGGCTAGGCACTTCTCCCCCCCACTGAAACCAGACAAGGCAGCCCAGCCAGAAGAACATATCCCATATACTGGCAACAGCTTTTAGGATAAGGCTCAAAATCTTAACAGGGATAAATTTCCATAGTTTATAAATTCTAATCTTTCGAGAGTTGCTARTATATTGTAAATGTTGATACAATGGCATAAAAGCAGCTAATTAGCAGCCACTTCTGTCCTCAATGTCCTTAGTGTCCCAGAGATATGTCTGCAGCCATGTTAGTGCAAATGGAACTTATTTCAGGACAGATCAAGTCATATCTCCTTTTGTATAGTCATTCTAGATAAAATTGTTAAGATAGGCCTAAAACGGTTTAACTCAAAACAAGTTTAAATGTAAAATTAAAGTTTGTTTTATATAAAGTAATATTTAAAGTCAGGTATATAAAAAAACTAGTTATAGAGAATTCAATATTCAAGAAAAACGGGTTACATTTACAATACTCGTACATGGCAGGACATCTCCAGGCTCAAGTAATACYTTTTCCCTCAGATGCRACACAGACCTCATCAGAGTAAATTTGCATATAGGATAAGGATGCACAGGGACACAAGAGTGGCCAGAGCCTGCTGTTCTGTCTTCTTCTGTGTATACCTGATCAAGAAAACTTCCTCCCTATCTATAGGGAAAATAAATTATTCCTTATGTCTCACATGGTAGGGGGCTAAATTTTCTAAAACTCTAACCCACTACTCACATCTTAAACATCTTAAGTAATCTTCAGCAATGGAGACAAATAACAAATACATTGTCCTCAGTGTCTCCCAAACTGACACATGAAGATATTGTGAACAAGGAAATCTTGTACCTAAGCTTGCCACACAACTAGTATGAGACCTGCATACTAGTTCAATCAGCCATAGCCTTTCCCTTGGGCTTTCTATTCTCCTCTTAACAAAGCCATCCTGAGACTGATACCCAATTTTACAGGGAGTCCCCAGGAGAGTTTTAGATAATATAAGTCAGAGCCAGTCAGCACACCAGAATGACCTATGGGCCCTCATTTAAAYGCCAAGTTGCRGGTGCCATCCTGTGGACCCACTATGCCTGGGTAAAGAAAGCAATGCCGCCTGAGAGGAGAGCTGGACTGTGAACATTCACCCAGATCAGTCCTTTCAGAGACAGGAAGACTGGTTCTTCATCCCTGACCTAGTTGTAAATCTGGTGCCAGCAGGTCTATGTACTGCAGAAAGTTGAGGAATTCAGCACGGGACATTTGGAGTCAGGGGTAATGGTGGCCCTTCTTCCTTTTAGATTCATGATAATACTATCCATTATGCCTTTTATAGGGCTAGCCATTATGGCTCCTCAGGATTGAGTTCTGATATATCTGGAAATATATAGGTTTACAAAAAAAAATCTTATTTCTTTAACAAGCTATACCTGCCTATGAGTCCAAATAACAAGTGGTCCTTGTCAATGATATATATGTGTATACATATATACACACACACACACACGTGTGTGTGTGTGTGTGTGTGTGTGTGTGTGTGTGTGTCTTGAAATTGAATAGAGCCTTCCAATCCTGTAAAAGGGCCAACTACTAAYTGACAAGAATGGGGGTTATGTGCCTTCTTGAAAGAAGGGTGCTGCTACTGTTGTGATTATGAAAAGAGAAAAAGATATAAAGGTATGTTCTATGGGGGTRTGGTGAGGTGTGGGGGAAGGGGGTGCCTCAGCAGGCCCATGCBRAGGCATCCCTTCTCCCTGAGGGAACAGCCRCACAACAGTATAGTATRGAAAGAAATAGAGTTTATCCAGGGCATGGGGAGGGGAGTTAAGAGAGTAGTGGAGGCAGAGAAAGGCAGAGAGAAGGAGAGAGTAGAGAAGTAGAGGCCATGACCCCATGAAGAGGAGGGGATGGGAATGGGGAGAGAGGAGGAGCAAGAAGGCAAGAGGCAAGAGAGGAGCAGGACAGAGAGAGGAGGGGCAAGCAGCCTCTTTCATAGTGGGCTGGGCTACCTGACTGTTGCAGGAGGTGGAGTTTAGACAGAATGCTAACAGTTACTGTGCTAACAAACCAGGAATGTTTCAAAACATGGAACCACTGAGGAAAAGTGTAGCCAACAGAAGGGAAGCCCTAGAGCGCTAGGTATTTAGGAATGGCTGATGGATATTTAAAACTTGTCTAATGTCTCTAACAGAGCCTTCCTTCTGGTTGTGCTAGGATTGTGGCTTGGGCCATGCCTTCGGAGCTGCTTACTGATTTATCCTGGGTGGAAGCTGAGAGGTTACAAATGGTTTTGGCCTCAGAGCCAGTTTGGTGGTCAAACAGGAGGAACTGAATGGTCTGTTCCCTATGGCATATGACTTTAAATTGAGCTTTATAAAAGATGTTTACTGCCTTTAACATGTGGGAATGATGTAGAAGAAACTCCAAGTGATTTACTGATGACTTTACCAATAGAGTCACATAGGAGACATTAAATCACACAATGTAGAATTTAGCTAAGGGAGAGCTGCCTGGTGCTCAGGAAGGTCAGAGGAGGGAGTCAGCCCCCAAGGAAAGGAAAATCCAGTAGCACATCTTGTTAGAAAATTCCTTTGTGATATCTAATACCTAGTATGTTAATTGAAATGAAAAAATGTCAAGGTGCTTTGTTGCAGGATTTTCCATGTCCAATCATATTAGGGCAGTGGAAGACCTGTGATTGGACAGGAAAAGGGAGGAAGCTAGGAGTTGCGGGGACAGAGGTCACAGGAGAAGGGAAAAGAAGAATGGAGATGGCTTCGAGCATGGAACTGTGTGGCATTTACTAGCCACAATTAGCTAAGATTTTATAAGGTTATAAATATTGGGATCAAGCTTTTACCATTATCAATTGGCTCTTAAATTACTGTATTGGCATCTTGTAAATTGTGATTTTATTGATACATAAATCTGATTGGTCAATTAAGCTTTAAGAGTTTTGATTTACTTGGTTACTGGAATGTGGKTCAGTCGACATAAGGGATTTAAGGCAGMGAGAAAGCCCAGCTGAGATGCTGTGGGAGCCAGCTGGGAGAGAATAGCTTGGTGCTGAGCGGGATCCCACTGAGACATGGCGGGGTGGGAGACATGGCGTGATCTTKTTTAATACTTCCTGCAACRGTGCTCTCCAGTCACTCATTTTTATAAGTAACTCCAACAAAGTCATGGGTCCACTGAGCTAGACTTGAGTGGAATTGTTTCTTTGATGCATCACTGCTGCCTCGTRGGGGTGAATAAAAGTCCCAGAACAGTCTCCCAAGCCTACTGCTGTCGGTGCTATTGTTGTTAGTGTGTCAGGGGTGCCCACGCCATGCACCCATCTTGATCCACCCCCTACCCCAGAGGCCAGGCACCTGGGTGACTGAGGAGGCAAAGCTTGATGCACTGACTTGAGGTGCGAGGTCMTGTTTCTTCACATACACTCTGAACAACAAACAACCAGTCTTTAACTTGTTCTTTTGTGATTTCTTACACATCTACATTGCATTTAGATCATACTCACACTACTATCTCTCCTGACAACCCTTCCCAAACTCTCATTTTCCTCTCAATTTTATCTCCTCCTGTCCTTTATATAACCCACTGAGAGTTGAAATAGACTAGATGACTGAGTGTAGCCCTGTAATATCAGTGCTGGGGTGGGACTGAAGACAAGAGGATCGTTGGGCAGCCCTGCATGCCAGCCTAGCCGAAAAAGGGCTGTTCTACATTTAGTCAGAGGAGACTTTGGTTCAAAGGAATAAMGTAGGCAGTGGTAGAGGAGGGCACTTGCCGACTTCTCTTGGTCTCACATACATGTGCCTGGGCATGTGAACCTGCACACATGCAGGTTCACATACATCATCCCTCACACGCACAAACAGAAACCATAGTGAGCCTCATTCACATTTCAAAAAACATTACCAGAACTCTCCTTGAAATCAGGAAGAGGAATAAAGAGAAACTCACAGATGGGAGAAAATGCTTACACATCACGAGTTCTGTAAAGACGCATATCCTCAGCTAGGACATTGCTTAGCTGGTAACGTGTTTGCCAAATTAGCATGAGAAGCCAAGTCCAATCCTCAGAACTCATGAGAACAGCCAGGCATGCTAGTACATTCTTAAAACCCAAGACCTGGGAAGGTGAGGCAGGAGGATCCCTGGGGCAGTCTGACCAGCCAGCCTAGTTTATGTAACAAGTTCCAGGTTCATAGAAGTTGCTGGGTCTTCATTAAGTTTCCTGTTGCTGTGACAAACCACTCAAACAAAAATACTTTAGGGAGACAGCGTCTACTTGGCTTACAATTTCATGTTATAGTCTATTATTATAGGAACTTAAAACAAATGATCATAGACCAGAACAGAGAGCGTGTCTATGCCTCTCCACTCACATACAGATCAGAATCCTCTTACTTCAAAAAAAAAAAAAAAACCCTCATAGATGTGCTCTATAGACCTGCCTCTTAGTTGACTGGAGATCCTGGTAGTTGACAACCAAACATAACCTCACACATACAATGGGATATTTTCCCCATTAATTAATTTATTCACTTTACATCCTGACTGCAGCCCCACTCCTCTCAATGCCTCCTTCACACACTCCCTCCCCCTATACCTCCCTTCCCTTCTCCTCTGAGAAGGGGGAGACCCTCCTGGGCACCAACCCTCCCTGGCACATCAAGTCACTGTGGGACTGGGTATAACCTCTCCTTCTGTGGGCAGATATGGTAGCCGAGTTAGGAGAACAGGATCCACAAGCTGGCAATAGAGTTAGGGACACCCCTYCCCACCACACACACACAATGCCATGTTCCAGTTGTTAGGGGATCCACATGAAGACCGAATTGTATATTGGCTACATATGTGCATGGGGGGGGTGTTGCCAGGTCCAGCCCATAATGGAATATTATTTAGGGGTGAATAAGAAAAAAGTGTGATAGACTCCACACTGTGGGCCTTAGGGATATTATGCCAAGCAAAACAAGCTAGCTGCAGAAAGAAAGGTGTAGAATTTTGTTTGCAGGAGTGGTCACTTTAACAGAGACATGAAAGGGAATGAAGATTTCCAGGGGGCTGAATGACCTCTTGCTTAATGGGTACAGCCTTAATTTTGTTCTGACGAGGATATAGAAACAGATAGGGCAGGGACTCCCAATGTAACAGTTTCCAGAATGCCSTTGCTGGGGGCCAGGAATGACAGAGGGGAATTCTGTGTCCTGGTTCCTTCCTGTCCCTCACCCTTGTTTGGAAGCTGTAAGGACATGACCGAGACTCAGAGGTACCTAACACCTCACAGGTGGGCCATCTGGACTGGCCAACTCAACCTCTCCTTATGTCCCACTCCAGCTCCTGTCATATGTCCTTTAAAGTGTCCCTTACCTAGCAGCAAAATACAAGATACAGAGACACGATGGAGAGAGAGAGAGAGAGAGAGAGAGAGAGAGAGAGAGAGAGAGACAGAGACAGAGACAGAGACAGAGACAGAGACAGAGAGAGACAGAGAGGGACAGGGAGAGGGACAGGGAGAGAGAGAGGGACAGGGAGAGGGAGAGGGACAGGGACAGGGAGAAGGAGAGGGAGGGAGGATGAATGAATCAGGAAACAGCTGCAGTTAAGAGCTTCATGCTCACAGAGGAAGGAACTGGCATATATAGACTGTGGGTTAAGCTCAGTCACCCTGCAGGGTCATTTGGGCAACAGGTGTTACAGAGAGATGACACATCATTTTTCAGGGCAGGACATAGGAGACTTCTTGCAGATCCAGTATTTCTTAACTGCACATGGGGCATCATTCCAGTCATTGCCTCTGAATTCTGCAGTCTTCTTCCTGTTCGTTGTTGGGCTCTCCTTTGTTCCAATATTTCATGAAACTGAAAAACCAATTGTGGTGCTTTGAATGAGCACCATAGGCTCATACATTTGAATGCTTGGTCCCAGTAAGTGCAACTGTTTGGGAAGGACTAGGAGGTGTGGCATTGTTGGAGGGGTGTGTTATGGGGTGGCGGGTGGGCTTTGCAGTGTTAAAGGGCCACATCACTCCTAGCTAGCTCTCTGCCTGTGCTCGTGGATTGAGATGTGCTCTCTCAGCACTGTACCTTGTTCCTGCTGCCATGCTCCTTTCCATGATGGTCATGGACTCTAACCCCGTGGAACCATAAGCACCAGTTAAATGCTATTTATTACACTAACTTTCTAGTGAGCATCAGATCCACCGTTGCTGCCTTTCCAGTGCTGAGAATACAAGCACATGCCAAAACACTTGGCTTTCTTCTGTGGGTTCAGTGGAATCAGGTCCTCATGTTTGCACCACATAAGTGTTAGTTTTCATTGCCAACTTAATACAACTGAGAGTCACCTGGAAAGATAGTCTTAGGGTTTGTCTACATTGGGTTGGCCTGTGGGCGTGTCTGTGGAAGATTTTCTTAGCTATGTTAGTTATGTGGGAAAACCTGCAGTGCGCAGCACCACTACCTAGGCAAGGGGCCCTGAACTGTGTAAGAGTGGAGAAATCCAGCACATGCGTGATCACAGAGGCATCCATTTCTCTCTGCTGTTGACTGCATGTGATGTCACCACCTCAAGTTTCTGGTGCCTCAACTTTCCCACAATGCCAGTTTGTAACCTGGAACTATGAAAGCTGAACTAAACCCCTTTCTCCCATAACTTGCTTTTAACCAGGGTATTTTATGATAGCAACAGAAATGAAACTAGGACATAATCATGACAAGCAATTTACCAACTCAGTCATTCCCTGCCCCCTCAGCCATGTTTCTATCATTGAAATGGCAAGCTTTCATATCCGCCCTGCACGTATGACGGCTACCCAAGTCCTTTAACCTTGGCCCATGATCCTTATGCTCTTCCATGACTGAAGGAGGACATCTTATTGAGAGTACCTTCTTCAAATATAACCAACTAACTCAGAWTCCACAGACTGAACCACCTTCCTTCCCAAGATTTTGTACTTTTAGCCACAATATACCTATTCAGGTGCCGGGTGGTGGTGGCGCACATCTTTAATCCCAGCACTTGGGAGGCAGAGGCAGGCGGATTTCTGAGTTCGAGGCCAGCCTGGTCTACAAAGTGAG
>BDUI01014748.1:35171-54036 GCA_002335545.1 Apodemus speciosus
TCTCTCTCTCTCTCTCTCTCTCTCTCTCTCTCTCTCTCTCTCTCTGCCTTTCTCTATCCCTGGCCCCTCAAATCCTCTCTCAATGCCTTGAATAAATTCTATTCTATACTATACCATCATGTGGTTTGTCCCTCAGGGAGAAGGGATGCCTCAGCATGGGCCCACATAGGCACCCTCTTCTTTCACACTATACTGTGCCTCCTACAAATATATCCCTTCTTTTCTTTATTCTTACAAAACACAATAATCCCCATCACTATCACCCTGCTCACAAATTAATGCCATGGGTAAAAGACCTCAAAACGAAACCTGAAATACAGAAACTGCAGTACTCTAAGTTTTCTTCTTATTACTATGCATTGGTAGTCAACTATTTCATAAACAGAAGAGCATTTTTAATGTCTGGATGTTCTTTTGGGGGAAAGATCCATTAGATCATCTTGGGCCCACCATTGGGTATACAAACACACATTATAGGCTCCTTCCCGATTTTTTGTATTTTCTAATAGATCAGCCATAAGTGGTAAAGTCCTAGGAGCCCTTTTCCCAGTGATAGGTAGCCATCACTAGGACTTGACTCTTGTGGGCCCGTGCCAGTTGCCATGGCTACGTTCAGCTTAGATTATATTTCATAGCTTTTCTCCATATCTTCCTGGTTTTACATTATTTCTGCTGCTTCTTGTTTAACGTTTCTTGACTCTCAATGGTATGGTATTGTTTTTTGTTAGTTATCCTTTATTATCAGTATTTTATACAGTAATTAGTCTCTGCATTCATCTACGTTCAGTACAAAGAAAGTAATTGTAATACAATTCAGAGTAGCCTTTATTTGTGAATATAAACATAGATATTTAGAATGCAGATTGATGCTATGGTTAATCAGCTTTATTAGGTTCACCTCTAGGACCTATCATCTCTTCAGGCCTGAGTTTTAGACCATGTTTGTGAAGCCTTCCTATTAAATTTGAAACATTACTTCTATTCTCTTGGACCAGCATTTGAACCATTGGAATTCCTAGACTTTTTTCCTAAAATTAGATAATTATATCTACAGTTTATTCACGATGCTCGTATACAGCTTACCCCTAGTCATGCAAGCCTTTGTAGTTGTGTAAATCTATTACATATGTTGGACATATGTGTTTGTGTGTATGTTGTGTTGCTATATCTCCAAAGGAAATATTTTTAGTAGTTGTTCATAAAAATAAAAACATTCTATACCAAAGGAATAATTGTTGCTTTTGCTTATTCTACATGTATAAAGGAGATATAAGACAAGTAGACCTCTTTGGATTTGGGAGGCAACAAGATTATCATATAAGTAGGTAATTCCAGTCTATTTAACAACAGATATAGAGAATTCATAGTTTTGGTGGAACTCAGAACAAGTGTGTACTCTGCAATGAATCCAGACTTCTGTGCAAGCTGATGTTCAAATTTGAATATGTAATTCACCACTTTCAGTGGTCCTTAAGATGTCCTTTGGAAATAGAATATTTTTCAAATCATAGTAAAAATTGTTAGCATAGCAGTAACATTCTTCAGGTGGATTGCTATATTCTCGAGAGATAGGAGCCTTGAATAACCTGACTCAAGAAGACTTTCTGAGATTAGGTAGTCAAAACAATGACAGGGACTGCTTCAGTAGAGAGGAAGAAGCTGGTACTCAGCCCCTTYCAAGCAGGATCTTGGGTTCTTGTTTGTGCATGGGTTGATCTCTCCTTCAGGGATTTTTCACTCAAGGAAAAGTCTTGATGTCTTACCATGCCTTCAGAGAAATTGAATGCATAACCATCAAGTTACTATTAGAGCTTAGGCATTTACCATGAACAAAGTATTCTGACTCAAAAAGATAAATATGTTTTAGTTTATTTTTGAATTGTGTATAAATCATGCATGTCTCATTATATGAAAATAGAGATGAAAGTGTCTAGAGACATGTCCAAACATTTGACAATATGACACAGAGTCATCTTCGAAATTTGTGTTCAAGAATAAAGCAATTGGACTTAAAAGATAATTCAGATGATAGAGATGCTTGCCTCCAAAGCCAACAAGCTGAATTTGATCCCCCAGACTCACATCATTGCCCTTTGACTTCTCAATGTACATGTGTGTAGATATTTGTCTTTTTGAGTCAGACTTAATTCATCAACTATGATAATCACACAGAGATTTGCTTGCTTCTCCCTTCTGAGTACTGAGATAAAAGGTATGTGCCACTACAGTCCAGCAAATCCATGAGTATTCTGTTGGTTATAGAATACTATGGGTATCATCATTATCCTTCTTTCACATACACATTTGGGCATTTCCCTATTTTCCTAGATTTTGCATTGTGGTAATACAACATGCTGGAACAATAAAAGGAACTAATTTTACAAATTCATCCCAGCTATTAGGAACCTCAAAGCACTAGGAAGAACATTTAATAAAAACAGTATTTTTCTACTTTTGAGTTTTCACTTAGTTTCTAAGCTTTTGAAATCTCTGAGCACATGGTTCTAGTAAGTTGAAATTTCTTCAATTTTGAATTTCACATGTAAAACACCATTTTTTTTTACTTTGTATTTTGCTAAGCCCAGATGCTAAGTGCTTTATACTTAAAGAGCATACAGGCAATTACTTGTTTATATCCCCATCAGTAATACTTGCATTTGAGGATTTCTAGTTTGCATTGGATAGTGTTATTCTTTGCTATTAACGAGGCGATATCAGCCTTAAACTTATTTATAGCCATCTTATGACAAAAATTTAAGGAATTTGCTTATGAGCAAAGTACTGGATATTTTAATGTTTTAGCTTCTGATGAGTCAACCTAATTTTCTAAACTGAAAAGTCTTCTATTGCTGCATGAAATTGAATAGACAATTTTGAGTATTAAAATAATAGCAGTCGTTATCTACTCATAATTGTGGATCAGAAAGCCCACGTTGTTCTTTCACAGAACTTTAGCTAGGCACTTCAGCTCTGTATGGAAGACCCTTAGATGATCTTACTCCAATATATTGTATTTCATGTAAGTATATGGAATGGCTAGGTGCTTCCTGGGACTTCTTCCTTCATTGCAGTATTTAATCATTAAAATGTCCCTGTCTCACCACACTCCCCTTTTCCCTGACAAAGGCTGTCTTCCTAAAGAAGGAAAGCAAAAGCTACTAGGTTTTTTTTTTTTTTTTTAAATAAGGGTTAGGCTCAGAACTGGAGTGGAATTATGTTTACTCCACTGGTCCATAGCAAGTTGAAACCTAATACCCAAAAAGGAAATACATTCTACTTGTACACTGGAAAATGTCATTAGAGTATAGGAAATTAGGATAGTTTTACTATTACATAAATTCTACTCTACTGACTTTTGGTTAAGGGAAAAATTCAAATGCTGATCTAGAATTATTTATTTCCATTGTAAAGAAAGCAAACAACATTAATAAAGGGACATACTTTTCAGTCATTTAAAAATCGTATAAGTAAAGCTTTTTCAAAGTGTCTGTCTCAAGTGATAACGTTTTTATAAGGTCTTAATAAGTGTCATATGAAACAAAAAATATAATTAAGAAACAGCTGAGCATTCCACACCATCTTGACTCTTTATAAGATTGTTTTGCTTAATACTCAGATAATGACTATAGTAAGAATAGCTGTTTTGTAGTATTTAATATGCTTCTCAATTTTGTGACCCTTTTCATCTGGAGACACTTAATAATATCTCATCATATGTTAATATTCTGAAACTATAATTTAATATGGTTTCAACTGTGCTATGAACTCTAGGTAAATCTTTTGTCACCTAATTAAATCTAAATTTAAGTTTTGTAGGTCTTCTGGTTTTTGTTTGTGTGTTGAAGTTTATTGTAGTATTCCACAATATTACTACCTTTTTAACACCACTAATCTTAAGCACAAGCATCAACCAAAGCATCCAAGTGAAGAAATCCTTCTACACATATGTGTACTGGAAAGTAGAGATTAATACAATTTCTGTTTTGTAGGAATATGTTTATGGATATATAGCCATAAAGTAATACAGTTATAAATATATTTAAAAGAAGGAATATGAATGAAATATTTAAAGGCAAGTTAGGAAATGCATTTAACGAAGCTAACTACCCAAACCCAGAATTTATTGATGAATTGACTTGGGGAAGCACAGTCATTCTTTACAAACGATGTTTTCTGGAAGACAACAGAAAATTCTTTTTGCTATCATAAACAAAAAAAAAAAGATTGTGGGGGTTGGAAAATTAATCATACTTAGGAGAATAAGCAAGTGCCAAAATCTGCTAGGTGACAGGACCTAAAAAGTTGGCCATGGCACTTTTGCTTTTTTTTTTTTTTATCATTGCTTCTAACCATAATTCTTCCTGAATTTGTTGAGTGTCAGCAGTTCTATATAATATTGATAATCAGATCTAGTCATTTGACCTGTATCAAAGCATCCGTAACATAGAAATAATGAAATATTCTGGTGAAAATTTCCTCTTATAATTTCATGGCATCACTACTATGAGTGATGATTGAAGGTTACCTTCCCTAAACATTAGTATTTTTAATATACGGGTAATTATCCACAGTTTATTCAGGCATTATTCTTATAGCAGAAAACCAACCATTCTAAGRAACAACTGCAACATCACATTTGCATCACTACTTCTTATTTAAAAATTCTATTTTGCATAAAAACGATAACATTTACCATTGAGCACTGTATTCACCATATTCCCTTTCCCTGAATCCCTGGGAAATTCCCTATGTGCTCAATATCTATGGATTTATCTATTCCCAAAACATCATTAAAATTTATTGATATAATACATATCAATTTGCTCCATACTCACATAGTAAATAATATTCCACTGTATGTAAAACCTAATTTTTAATTATTCCTTCAGTGAAAWTTTGGAATTTGTCTTTTGCTTATTGTCCACAGAGTTGCTATTAACATGTATTTACATATATTTTAGCACTTATTTTTAATTTTCTGACATATATCAGGGAGAGGAATTATTTGTTCCTATGGTATTCCTACAAATTACCAAATCATTTTCCATAGTGTGGAAATAGTCATACATTTTTATTCCAAATGTCTGAACATACCATCTTGGCACTTGTTATTTTCCATTTTTAGGCACCTAAGTGATACTAATGAAGTATCTATTTGGAAATTTGATATATATTTTCCAGTGAAAAATATCTAGTTTTCTTCATATCTCATAAAACACAATTAAGATAAAAATGTGGAGAGTATGCTTTTGCRATATAGGAGAGTTCAGTTTGAATTGAATCTCTTAGTGGTCTGTTCAGATTTTTTATTTTGTTTTTTAATTATGGCAAACTAGTTTTAGAAAATTATTTCATATGGTTTGCTCATACTAAGATTTTCATCTTATACCCTTGTATAGTTTGTGTTCTGTAAATTCAATAGTAATATAATCACTATTTTCCAACACTAGTTTGCTTAGTCTCCATTTTTCTTTAGCAGAAAATTTAGTTTGGCATTTTTGTTGATTTTCTTTTTTACCAAATAATCAAACTTTTTTTGAGATTTAAAAAAAATATTGCTGAATATAGTCATTACTACTGTAAAATGTTCCGAGTTAAACCTCACTGAAGCATACATATTTTGTAATGTCATTCTGTTCATTGTTCTCGAAATATGGCCATGATATTTATTTTAAATAGATTATTAAGAGGTTGGTATGCAATACCACAGAAAGTTAGTGGAAACAAAAAAAAAAAAGGTATACAGGGCTTGCCTAGATACTTAGTGGGGAAAAATCTCTTCCAACAGCCTCACTCATAGCCTCAGTGCTATGATTGAACTGCCAACTYCTGCAAGCATTACCTGGGAATCCACTGAGCATGCCAGGCAAGGAAGTAGGTAGGCAAGCTTCAGACCTTTCCACTCTCTTCTTTCCTCCAAATCTAAATCACCCAAACTCATCCCTAGCTCTGTAGCATCCTACCTCTTTTGTCCTCTCTTCACTCTATGCGCATATTCTCAAGGGACTATGATCACAGTGGTGCATCCTGCCTTTTATCACACTCTGTACCCCTCCAGGAGAACCTTGACCCTTTCTTGCCCATCTCTATCCAGCTCATCATACTAAGAAACGTACTATATGAAACCCNATATAGGAGAGTTCAGTTTGAATTGAATCTCTTAGTGGTCTGTTCAGATTTTTTATTTTGTTTTTTAATTATGGCAAACTAGTTTTAGAAAATTATTTCATATGGTTTGCTCATACTAAGATTTTCATCTTATACCCTTGTATAGTTTGTGTTCTGTAAATTCAATAGTAATATAATCACTATTTTCCAACACTAGTTTGCTTAGTCTCCATTTTTCTTTAGCAGAAAATTTAGTTTGGCATTTTTGTTGATTTTTTTTTTACCAAATAATCAAACTTTTTTTGAGATTTAAAAAAAAAATACTGCTGAATATAGTCATTACTACTGTAAAATGTTCCGAGTTAAACCTCACTGAAGCATACATATTTTGTAATGTCATTCTGTTCATTGTTCTCTAAATATGGCCATGATATTTATTTTAAATAGATTATTAAGAGGTTGGTATGCAATACCACAGAAAGTTAGTGGAAACATTCATTTTGGAACACAATACAATTTTGGG
Source organism: Apodemus speciosus (assembly GCA_002335545.1). NCBI lineage: Eukaryota > Metazoa > Chordata > Mammalia > Rodentia > Muridae > Apodemus > Apodemus speciosus. The sequence continues at coordinate 41,803 of BDUI01014748.1, forward strand.
AAAAGCCAAGATAAATCTATGTCCTTTATTAGCACATTCCTGTGAGAAGGAACTTGATAGGGAGATCAGACCATCCTGTGGGATCTTGTAACAATAGTACAACAAACTAGTTTTGTGGGAACTTGACCCTGGACAATTGGATCAACACTTCAGTGGATCTATTTTCATAATTCTGTCACCAAAGGTCAAAAAAGGCCTTGAACCCATTGGATAGAAAGTCACATCTTAGAAAGGTATATGCTTGTAGAGTTCCTTTGACAGGAAGAACCTCTATTGAGTAATCTATGAGAGATCTCCTGCCTGGAGAAATGTTCACTCACCACACAGATGGCCTCAATACATCCTTCAGGAACCTAAAACATAGCAACAAGACTTTGGATTGAACTGCCAGAAGCCATTCTGATTCTACTGGATCTTTCAGCAGATCCAGTAAGTGGTACTTGGGAAAGGCCAGTTTCTTTGGGGAAGAGGTGTTTTCTTGTTTTTGATGCCAGGTTGTACTTTTGAAGAAGCACCACTCTAAAACTTAACATTCTATAATTTCCTATTATTTGAATAATTTTGACTTGAACTTTCTGAACTCATTCATATCCATAGAGCATGAAATTCTAAGCTTTGTCTAAGAAAGATTACATTGCAGTTCTTTAGCATTATGTATCTACAATTAGTATACTGTAGAATCTTACTACCTTTGCCCACAATTTTGGTAGCAGTTCTGAAGGCTCAGAGTTACTGATTCCCATTTATTTATTCTTTCTAAGCAACAATTAAATTTTCAGTCTCTGTTTAACAACAGCTAAAATATACAATGTGTGAATTGAGAAAACAGCTGTTTTAACTCAAGCTGAAGATGCATTAAGCTAGAGTTGAATAAAATTCCTTCAAAATTATCCAGTATTAGATTTTTACCAATTCCCTTAGAGTTTTAACTATTTATCATATTACACATAAATGGGTTTTGCCTCCTTAAAAATCATTGTATATTTTGACAAATTTCTCTAAATGGCTTAAATCTTCTTAAACTGCAAAATCATAAACAATCAGTGTCTCACAATAAAATGCTTCTCAACANCCAAGTGGACATCCTATGGCTACCACACTTTCTGAAGTACCAGAGAGTTCACCAGAAAGCAGGAAATAAAACATCCACCTAACAAAGAAAAGAGCAGATTCATTCAAGGTATAAATTCACCCAGAATTATATTCATCTCAAACCCAGACCCCTACATTCCAGCAAAATAAAATAAAATAAAATAAAATAATAATGCAATCAATAACAGCCAGGACAGTGTGTTTCAAATTAAAGCCCTGTAACTATACCACAGTAGTCCCTAAGAAATGCAATGTAATTAACACATGAGGCAAGGACATTAAAATAGGTGTGCCAATATAATTAAAGAGAAAATGAATGAATCCATTTTAAAAAATGAAAACCCAAGCAGGAACAAAATGGAGAAAACTATTCAAGACATCCAAGTGGAAATAGGACAAATAAAGAAAACTYGAGCGGAGGCAAAAGCAGAAATGAAAAATTTAGATACTCAAACAGGAGCCTCAGCAGCAAGCAAGACAGCAGGATACAAGAGATGGAAGAGAGAATCTCTGTCACTGAAGACAGGATAGAAGAAATGGATTTYTTGTTCAAAGAAAATTTTAAATCTAACAAAGAAAATCATGGCATAAAGTACTGAAAAGAAATCTGGGGTACTGTGATAGAATCAAATCTAAGACTAAAAGCAGTAGAGGAAGAAAGGAAAGAAACACGGGTAAAAATCAGAAAATATTTACTCTATCATTAAAATCATAGAGGAAATTTCCCCAACCTGAARAGGGAGTTGCCTAWCAAGGTAAAGGACCAATACAGAACCTGAAATACACTGAACCACAAAAGAAATCCCCATGATACATAATAATCAAAACATTAAACATATAAAACAAATAAAATATTAGAAGYKGCATGGGGAAMGAACAAAATGCATAAAAACAGACCTATTARAATAACTCCTGACTTTTGAATGGAGACTCTAAAAGCCAGAAGGGCCAGGAAAGTTATTCTACAGACTCAAAGAGACTACACATTACAGTCCAGATTACTATAAAACACAAAACTTTTCATCACAATAGATGGGGGGAAAAGATATTCTAGAAAAAAAATTAAGCAGTGTCTATTTACAAATCCAGACAGAAGACACTATAAGGAAAAGTTCAACCTCAAGAGGCTAACAACATTAATAAAACAGAAGGATTAAATAATRTAGGACCAGCAAATCAGAAGAAGTAGGGAAATCTCACACTATAAGAAAATAACAGGAATAACAAAGTACTGCTCATTGATAACACCAATATTCTCAGTTCCCCAACAGAGCCATTTTAATATCGGAGGAAATAGGCTTCAAACAAAAGCTAACCAGAAGAGATAGGAAAGGGCATTACATATTTCTCAAAGGAAAAATCTAACAAGAGAAAATTGCATTTCTGAACATCTGTGCACCAAACACAAGAGTACCCRCAAAAGAAATATTACTACAGCTTAAATCACATATCACACTGRTAGGGTGAAACCTCAATACTCCACCCTCTCTAATGAGCAGGTCATCCAGATGAAACTAAATATGGAACTGCTGGAGTTAACTGCAAAAGCAAACTGAACGAACCTGAATGATGAAATGTCTTTAAAGAACATTTCACCCNATAAAATGCTTCTCAACACTGGTTGCATATTTAATTCACCTGGGCTGACATTTGGAAAAATAGATACCTACAAAATGGGGTAAATACAAATGCTGAACCTGGCAAGGCAATGTTATATATGATATGTAATGACTTAAGCATTTCATTATTAAAACCTAAAAAACCATATTTAAAATAGGCAAAAAGTTTATCAGAAACTTTTTTCTTTTCTCTTTTTTAAAACCTATTCTTTGTGACTTTCACATCATGACCCCCAATAATACACATTTTCCCTTCCCTTCGTTATCTGCTCTTCAACCCTTCAGCCTCCACCCTTCAGAAGAAAATAACAATAAAAAAAAATCTCATAGTGGAATCTGAGGTGTGTCATATTATGTTACACAGTATACTGTTTTGCCCAAACAGCTTCACTTTCAAATGTCATCAGTCTGGTTCCAGGCCTCTAACTTCTGCTACATCCATTAATACCGGATCTTTACCAGGACTCCTATATGATATCCTGTTGTTATCCTGTGTCATGGGCATCTTGCAGTTTTGGTTCTTCAGGACCAGCTCATTCATGTGCTCCTGCAATTCGTAGATGTTATAGATGTTAAGGTGAGCCAACTCAAAGACCTAGACTTGGGTTTGGATAGTAGTTGGGTTTGTCAGCCCAACAACTCTTCCCCATCCATGCCACTAGGTCCAGTTCTCCCACTTTGCCCAGGTGAGGAATGGGGCCAACTCTCCTGCCTGCTGCAGCCAGCAAATGTTAGGGCAGCCTTCCTTCACCCATGACACTCCATGGCTGGCTAGGGGTAGGACCAGCCCTCAGACATTAACAAGGCCTCACGCAGCAGCATAGACCAGAGATGTCCACATGGTCTTTGAGTGTAACAAGGGCCAAAGACATTGACATATAATCCTGCCGCAGTAGAGTCACAGACTCAGATGGTAAGCAGGCTACTCAGCTTGGGCTATTCCTCACTGCCCACACATTTCAGTCCCACCTCTCTTTATTTTGGACAAACCCTGCACTTCTATTTCACTCTCATCTCTTCACCATATTCTTGCTCATTGTAGAGGTACCCACTTGCCTGCCTCCATTATATGGTGGCAGGCAAGCCCAGAAAAATTTTAAAGTAAGACATGCAAATATACAGTTGGTGCATGGAAAAAAACCCTCTTATTATGACAGGTTAATGTAAATCAAAACCGCAAATAGCTATTTTCCCATTCCCATATGGGATGATTATTATCAAAGCATTGGGGAATGACAAATTTTAATGAAGATGTAGAAGAAGAGGAATACTCAGTCACTGTTAGTGGAAATGTAAGTTATACTGGAGGCTACTAATGAAAGTAAAAGTAGAAATACTATACTATACATCACTCTCCAAACTGAATGTACAACCCAAAGAAATGAAATCAGTATTTTCATCACTCTGACAGGATCTAGAATTTCCTAGGAGACAAGCTTCTGAGCATGTTTATACGTGATTATTTAGAAGATGTTAGCCTCTGCTTGTGTTTATGATGGGTTGCTGAGAGTAGATTAGAGTGGGAAGAGGCATTCTAACTGTGGTTACCAATATTCTGTGGGTTGAGGTCCTAAACTGAATGAAAAGCAAAAAGCACACTGAGTTTTTGCATTCATTGCTGTCTGCTTCTTGATTGCAGAAGCAATGTTATCTTACAGTGAATATAAATATCAATAATATGTAGCATGTTTTGAAAGCCTAAATACAAGGAACAGCCTCTTGTTCCTGTCAGTATAAATTCCCTAACATTATGCACTGTATCTTCAAACTGTAAGCTAAAATAAAATGTTCCTTCTTTAAATTGTTTTAGTCAAATGTTTATCACACTAATAAGGAAAGTAACTAATATAATTTATCTAAGAGCTACTTGGACACCTGTATTTGTTGTGATAACATTATCCAGAGTAGCTAAGATATTCAATCAGCCTGGGTATACATAAATTGATAAATTGATATAAACAGTACTGTATATTTATACAATGAAGTGCTTTTAGCCATAAAAGATGGAATCTTTTAAAATAAGAAATTATTGTTAAATATGAATGATATCATATAAATACAATAATCATGGCATTATAATACAAAAACATTAGGATCTCAAGTATATCTATATCTATACCTATGTCATCTATATCATCTATATCAATCTATATCATCTATCTATTTATCTACCTATCTATCTATTATATGTATATCATATTACCCAGCTCTTCACCTTTATTTTATAAATGGAAGAAGTAAGGTTTAATATGCAGCAAAGAAGTGTTGATGGACAACTGTAGACATAGAATCTAATATAAAAACACAAGTTAATGATACAAAAGAATAAACAAAAGATATAACTAGATGTCATTGTGTAGATTATAGTGATTTGAATAACAGTGGCCCCAATAGCCTCATATATTTGAATGCTTAATCAATAGGAAGTGGTAGTATTTGAAAGGATTAAAAGGATTAGAATGTGTGGCCTTGTTGGAGGAAGTGTGTCACTGGGGGTCTTTGAAGTTTTAAAACCTAGAGTCTCTCTCTCTCTTTGCCTATGGATCATGTTGYAGAACTCTCAGCTACTGCTTCAGTGCCATGCTTACAGACATGCTCCCTGCCGTGGTCTTGATAGACTAAGCCTCTGATATTGTACACATGCCCCAAATTAAAAGCTATTTTTCTTAAGAGTTGCCATTGTCATTGTTTCTCTTCATAATGATAAAACAGTGATTGAGACAAAAACATTCTTGCTATAGTTTTGCAAGAAAAAATAGATGCATTTCTGGCATTGTCCATAAAACCTGCCTAAGGCTAAATTGAAGACTTTTTGGATTAATGACATTAGTAGAGAAGATTTCAAGATAGCCTGGTTTTGATTATGTCCTGTAGCTATTAGTGATCATTCTTACGCAGACCTATAATGAAGGAGCATACTGAGCAAGAAAGAAAATACAAAATATACATTTTGAAAGGGAAATGAGCACTAGAAAGTGTAATATTGGAGCCAAGTCCACTGCTCAAGGAGAAAAAGGTTTAAGGAAAATCCTGATGCTAAATGGAACAAAGGGAATGCTGACTTCATGGCAAGACCATAACCAGTTAAGCTTCCTACTTGTGAAAAGGAATTAAAGGAAGCTTAGGCAATGAAGGAATGAATGAATCAAAAACTGTAACTATGATGCAGCTGTAATTGAATGAAGGCGTGATGTTCCAGCCCTAACAATCAGCAAAACATTGGCCATGTTGTTTTGGCTTTAAGAGCCAAGGATAAAAAAAAAGGGTTATGGAATCTCCCTCCATGACTAAGAAAAGCTGCTGAGGTCAGATGTGTATTAGTGCTTTCCCTGCATAGAGACCCAGAGATGACTTTGGGTGAAGCTGTGAAGGTAAAGCTTGGAGAGCACATGTAAAGCCTACAGTCTCTCACTCTGCTATGGGTCAGAACAGAATTTTCAGCTACTCCTCCAGCATCATGTTTGCTACAATTCTTCCTACCATGATGATAATGGACTAAGCCTCTGAAACTATAAGCAAGCCCACAGTTGCATGCTTTCTTTCATAAAAGTTGCCATGGTTGTGGGGTCTCTTTATAGGGAGAGAACACTGACTAAAAGAGTAGATTGTGGGTATCTCCCATAACCTACGCATTAAGCACTTGTTCCCTGGCCTATGGTATTGTTGGGATTAGAAGGAACCATTAAACTATGAAGGTTAAGGCAATGAATTTATATCATTGATTGGCTATACATTTGGTTAAACAGCCCACTGACCATGTACTAAAACCTCTATAATTCTGAACCCAATTAAGCTTTTCATCACCTCAAATTGGTTTTCTAAGGTATTTTGTTACAGTAGTTACAATTTCTCACACTATAAAGGAGAAACACAGGAAAAAGAAAATTTAAAATATTGGAATAATTTCAACATAGTTTTGAATCTGGATGATGAGTAAAGTCAACAGGACTGATATGAATGAAAAAAAGCAAGAGTTCTTTATTTCGATAAATTTTACTGAAGCATGCACTGGTCATTTAGTAATAAAGGAATCTAAAGAGATTAAAACATGGTATTTGCACTCATAATTATAATATGGCCATACTGGAAGAAGGTCAGATCAGTAAAAGAGGGTGGCAGGAAGCTCTCTCCTCAATCTGAGGGATACTAGAGAACACAATACTAGCAGCCGGAACCAACAAAAGGTGTTGCCATGGTGATGGCTGTGGAAGACGGAGTGTTTCGGGTGGTCCTATGGGTGAGGCCCCCAACCCCTACGGAGCTAAAGAATCATCAGTGGCCTGAGATTCAGGTGGCAGATGAGCAGATGCTGGTGTTTGACCCCAAGGAGAATGATGGGGTATTTCCTGGCCTAAAATGGAGTGGTTCCCACAGTGGCCCCAAGAAGGGCAAAGACCTGACATTTGTCTTTGACTGGGTCTTTGGTGAGGTGGCACCTCAACAGGGTATGTTGCAGCATACTACACACAGCATTCTTGACAGCTTTCTCCAGGGTTACAACTATTCAAAGTTTGCCTCTGGAGTCACTGGGGCTGGGAAGACACACACTATGATGGGATTGAAGTGACAGACTGGCATCATGTACCTAACAACCACAGAACTGTATAGGCATCTTGAAGCCCACCATTTGAGGTGTTCATCAGTTACCTGGAGGTGTATAATGAGCAGATCCATGACCTCCTGGAGCCCAAAGAACGCCCCCCCCCACACACACACACAATTCCTGAGGACCCCGATAAGGGTGTTGTGCCAGGACTTTCCACCAGCCAGTTTCAGCTGAGTAGCTACTAAAGATGCTGGTCAGAGAAAACTGCAGCCACACACGGTACACCAGGGACATCAAAGCTATATCGTCCCATTCTCATGCTGTTTTCCAGATCTCTATGAAGCAGCAGGACCAGGTTCCAGGACTGAACCAAGCTCTTCAAGTAGTCAAGATGAGATTGATTGACCTGACTGGCTTATATCCCTTATCTAGCCCTCATACCAAAGGAGAGCATCTGCGGGAGGGTGACAACATCAACAGCTCTCTGTTAGCACTCATCGATATCCACAATGTGGCCAATGCAAGGGGCCTGCAAGTCTCATGTCCCCTACTGAGACCGCAAACTGACCCATCGGTTCAAGGTCACCATTGGGGGAAATGCTGCACTGTGATGGCTGCTGCCATGAGCCCTTCCAGCCTGACTTATGAAGATACTTTCAACTCCCTCAAATAGGCTAATTGCACCAAGGAGATAAGACTCATGCTGAAGAGCCACATGACCAGCCTGAACCATCACATTAGCCAGTATCTCACCATCTGACAGCAGCTCCAGACTGAGGTTGCTATCAGACACATGAGGTTGGAGGCCAGTCCCTGAAACAGTGCTTCTCACAGACCCCCCATGTTGAGCATACCACAATGCCTAGTTCCCCATTTCAGCCTGGACACTCCAGCTAGTCCTATACCCCAAAATTCCATCCAAACAATGGAACTCTTCAAGAGGAGAGGCTGGGAACAGATGCCTAGAGACAGGAGATTTTGGAAGAAAATTATTCAGAATAGGAGCAGTCCCTCCACGACAAGCAGTTTCCAACCCAGATGCTAGAACTAAACATGCCATGGTCCCCTAAGCTAATTTTGCAGACAAAGCCAATTATTAATCAACASTCACTACAGAATCTAGACCAGGACCATTCTAAGCAGTTGGCCCTCTGGGTGCTGCTTCTGGCCAAGGAACAGTACTCCCAACTTTCCGGCTCCTGACATGATCTCAGAATCCGAGACCCTGCAGCAGTTTGTGCATGAAGAAAGCACTGAGCACAGGGCGGAGACCCCTAGGTTTCCTGGTCTGGCAAGGGAGAATACTCTAGCTCAGGAGCTATGTTCAGAGTCTAGGTCTTTAGCGAACTGTGGTCCTATAACCTGGACCATGGCAAAGCAACTGAATGGTCTCAAGTACACTCTGCTGATCCTGCTCTCTCCTGATCGCAGCTCAGATAAGACATCCCAAAAGTCTACTAAGGGGAAGAACACTGAATCCCACAGAGAGCCAGGCAGCTCCAAATCTTCCAGCGCCAGTCCTTCCTCCACTGTCTGCTGCCTGCTGAGGAGCTCTCTAAGGCCTGGCCTCTGAGCCCAGAACTCCCAAAGGACAAAGGGCTTCTTCCCCCTCCCACTCCTCCAGAGTCTGCCCAGCTACAATCATTAAAAGCTGGGTACCCTAGGGCATTTCTGCCTTATAGAACTGTTCCACTCCTCTGGCTCTACACACTAGTGACCTCAACACCACCTTCAATATCTCTGAGGAGTGGCCCTCCAATCCCAGCTTCCATGAACTTACTGATTGACAGAAAGTATCCCTGGAGCTGAACAGCACAGACCAGGCCTTTGTCCCTAGTGCACCTGTCCTCATTCACCACGAAGGGCCCCAAGCCTTATCTTCCTACAAATACTACAGGCAAGAAGAGGTACTGTGAGTTCCTTTGTCTCCCAAGGCTGCAACAGCATTGCTCACCTCCCCAGTAGCACCTTGAAGAAGTCAGCCAGACCTTTTACAGTCCCAGAACCACGTTGAGCCCCCATTGCCTTAGTGACCAGAAGACCCATAAGGACTGATTAGGGTGACAGTACTGTTAACTGGGTGCCCTGACCAGAAGGGACTTCTGGCATTCATGATGTTCTGATCTGCGAACACCTCTAGGCCATCAGCCTTCTCGTCTTTGGAGCTGCCAATACCAAGAGTCCCTGGCCTCCCTTCCCCAGCTTGGTGCAATTAACACTACCATGATTTTGCTCTATAACACCTTCCCCAACCACTCATCTATTTGCCTTCTTTATTAATCTCTATCATCTTGTTAATCTTGCTATCTACATATTCATTTGTGAACATTAAACGTGTGGCTATATTAAAGGATCCTGTCATGCTTTCTCATTCCCAAGCCTTTCACACAAGCAGGGAATTCTTGGGCTCTATTCCTTACCCTTCGACTTCATGTCTGACGATAGAGCTCTGCACAGTGACAGCTTCTGCACAGTGAAAGTGGATGAGGATAGGAAGGATTGCTGACAAGTGTCGGCTTAGCTCTCCTGGTGTTTGAAATTTGTATCTTCAGTCCTGGGCCCACAGCCTGAGGTGTGCATGCCTCATCCCTTGATGATGACAGGCTTGTAACAGGACTTTGGTTTGTAAAAGACACAAGCTTTGTTATTTTCACTCACTAAACACAACATATGACCTGACATAAGGAGAGAGAGGACAGAGCCTTAGGTATAAATGCTGGCTGGTTATGTCAGTATTTAGACATCCTTCTGATTCTAGGTTTCTCCATATTCACATACTTACAGGTCTGTGTCTATAGATTTATACATATTTCTATTGTAATAATAAATCATCTCTATCCCTGGTGAAAGGTAAGTAAAATTATAAGTAAATGATAGGACCAGACTTGTGAAGTTTAAAGACCTTAAAGAAGAAAAATGTGACAGCCCTGTCTCTTCTCTTGCCTTTCGGTAACCTGTCTGGCACCAAGTACACGTGTGCTTACTGTTTTCTTACTGAGGAAACAGATAGAAAACCAAGTAGAATGGATAGTAGAATTTAGGAAGGGAGAAATTTGTTCTCAATGCAGTAGTCAGTAATGACTCATGGAGGAAGAACAATCACAAAGGGAAAAAAATCAAGTTACATTTTACGGGTATTTCAAACAGTAAAGAAGGTAACTGTACAAATATGTGTGCAGAAACTATGTGTATTAAGTACTTTTCTTTTGACTGTGACAAGATTCCTGACAAAAAATATGTAAGGAAGGAGGAGTTTATTTCAACTCACAATTTAAAAAGAGATACTGCCTGTGAAAATGTGACACAATAATATGAAATGGGTAGTCCCAATGTATATAAAGCTGAGAAGTCGACAGTGGATAGGAAGTGGCGCTGAACTGTAAATCCTCAAGGCCTACCACTAGTGAACCACTTCCTCCAGAGAATTTCTGCCTCTTAAAGGCTCCACAACCTTCCAAAATAGGGCCATCATCTGGATACCAATTGTTTAGATAAATGAGCCAGTGATAGATATTTCACATTCAAACCACCCCACACAAGGAGTTGCAACATGTGTGATTAGTATAGATAAAACTGACTGATCAGAACACACAATTTATTTGGGTATAAGGATGAAAAACCTCCTGTATTTCTATTATAAGAAGACGTAATGGTCCTGAATAGAGCACTGGATTGTGAGGGTAAGCACTGGCTATTAATTACAGTTCAATAGGCTTTTTCTCTAGTAAAAATGATACCATGAAGTTATTATAGAAGGAGCATTTCTTATATATTCAGACACAGATTTCTAAGAGAATGAATGTATGATAAGTAAATAGTAAATGTGCTGTAATCGTAGCAATGGGAAAATCACTTCTGGGTATAATATTTCAGGAATTCTTCAAAGGGGAAGGGATTGAGTTAATCATGAAACGATACTTGGTTACTGAAAAGGGGATTTTAATCTATAGCTTCTCTATTGGTCTGTACTGAAGAAAAATAGGCTTTGTATAGAACAATCAAAATTCACATTTCTCAATATATAACAAATATTACATTATCGAGTAAAGGATTATTGTTAAATATAAAACTTGTACTTTTTGTGAAATAGAGTATCCTTAAAAGGATCACTGTGGTCAAGAGAGACTTTTGAAACTTAATAGCACATATTTAGAAATGATACATTATACAGAGCAACAAGTGACTAAGTTAGCAGTGTCCTCACTTCTTATCTTACATCTCCTCCTGAAAATCAATAAGTCTCAGCTTAAGTATTTAGGACAGTTGTTAAAAGACTAATATTCTCATCATGGTGTTTTCTTGAACTTTAAGTTAGGTGTACAAATTCAAGACAGGAACATTGAGAAATTACTAAATTATATGGCACTGGAGAGATATTCCAAGGAAATTCTGATATTTCACTGCAAAATATTGCCAATTATGGTAGCTGTCAATTTAACAATAGGCTTATTCACTATGGTGTTTGATTAATGTGAAATTATTCAGTTGGCTACCTTGTAGTTGGCCTATTTTTGTGTCCAATTAGTATGCTAATAATGGTAATTATGTTCTATACTGCATGTCTCATCACCTAGAGGGTTTTTAAAATGATAAAATAATGAGAATAAACAAGCTGATGCTGACATTCAGTGGGCCATTCTAATTACTTACTGAGAGCACGCTGGGGAATCAACACTCAACCACAGAAAATGATTCTTGCTTTGTTAAAACTACTCTTTCCAAAGAGCAGTAAGAGTTTGCTGCTGCTTCTGTTATCAGTGAGCTATTTCACTCTCCACCTCCTTTTTGTTTTCTATGTTTATTTTCTGTACTCAATTTTTAAAAAAAGACAATCCAGTGACAGTTAAACTTTATGACTAGTATTTATGTTAAGATAGCAGAAAACAAGAAATGGTATGCATTTCAGTTGTGCACATCTGAACCCAATATCTAAAATTTCCTTTTGACTTTCTATAAAAAAAAAAAAAAAAAAAAAAA
>BDUI01014748.1:54757-65006 GCA_002335545.1 Apodemus speciosus
ACTCACTTTGTAGACCAGGCTGGCCTCGAACTCAGAAATCCACCTGCCTCTGCCTCCCAAGTGCTGGGATTACAGGCATGCGCCACCACGCCCGGCAGGATGTTGAATTGTTGTAGAGCTACTTACATAATGCATTTATTATATAAATATACTATTAGATTTTTTTTTATCAGTTTTGCTTTTGTAGTTAGATTTTGGAAATGTTAAGACAGCATATGATTTTTGTTTTGTTTAAGCAGAAAGTTTTTCAGAATCCTTGATTTACTAAACTTCTCAATAAATTCCTAATTTTGAGTAATATACATAATTTATCAAATTTGAACATTTAAATTCATTCATTATTAAAAAGGTATTGCTATCTAATAGAAGAATTAGAATTTTGTAAAGAATGATTTGGAGGGGCCGTTTTAAGATGGCTTAGTGGATAAAAGCACTGACTGCCTAATAGATAGGTTTTTGTAAATTTGCACAATCTAAAGTCTTCTGAGACAACGGATCCTCAATTAAAAGATTGCCTCCATAAGATCAAATTGCAGGCAAGCCTGTAAAGAATTTTCTCAATTAGTGATTTATGGGGGAGTGGCCAGTCATTGTGGGTGGTACTACCATGCCTGGGCTGGTGGTCCTGGGTTCTATGAGAAAGTAAGCTGAATAATCCATGGGCAGCAAGCCAGTAATCAGCATGCCCCATGGCCCCTATCACAGTTTGTGTCTCCATGCTCCTGACCTTTGGAGTTCCTGTCCTGGCTTCCTTCAATAATAGGCTATGATGTGGATGTGTAAGACAAATGAACTCTTCTGTCCCCACCTTGCTTTCGATCATGTTATTTCATTATAGCAATATAAACACTAAGACACTGCCCTTCCATAAAAGCCATGTTTAATTTCCACACAACAGTTAGCAACTGTCTCTAACACTAGTGCCAAGGTGACCTGATTATTTCTTCTGGTCTCTGTGGGCATGCACATAGTACATAGACATATAAGCAAAATAGTCATACACACAAAATTAAAAATAGCAATGTAAATTTGTAAAAGAATGATTTGGAAAATATAAGACTAAAATAACTTCAAGGTATTTAACAAATATTTTTCTTCCCTTGACTATAAGTTGTATGATGTAGGGATGGTATTTACTTGTGTTATTACTACAGAATTCTCTTCATTTTATTTCTATTTTTGTGTTAAAATATATTTAAAAATCTAACTTGTGGTAGCAACTATGAGGTATCTACCTCATAATTTTAGGTAACAGTTCATTACAGCAAGGATGTCACTGTATCAGGAACATTGGGGATCATATCACATTTGCATTTAAAAACTAAGATCAACGAATTTATCCATGCAAGTTGTTCTCAGATAACTTCCTTGTTCTTTGTATTTTAATACAGTCCAGGACACATAACGTGAAAACTGTGGCACCCATAAAAGAGTGGTTTTCCGAATCCAATTAAGATAATCAAGACAATGTCCAAAAGACATACCCACAGGCCAAACAAATCACACAATCTTTCCTTGAGACTCTTCTCAGGTGATGTGAGAGTTTTGCCAAGATTTTAACCACCATGAGAGGAGATGTTTGTATAAATATAATATTTTAGGAAATATGTTCAATAGGTATTGTGATAAAACACTAATTAACATATGCACGAGTAGATACACATATAAGTATACCACTTTTATGTATGATTATGGAAGTTAATTTGTGTTCAGCTCCATGTGTATGCACATTTGTAATTATGCATTTGGAGTCAGAGGAAAATCTGTAGTGCTTATTCTACATGAGTAGTCTGTGATACATAAGAATAATACCATAATAATTAACTTCCTATGATCCTCTGAGATTATACACACTAAATCAGCTACCACAGCACAACATAGGATACAACCCAAGACATAAAATTAATTATCGATGGATCTAAAGTCCTTACAGAAGGTCAGTAAGGACTCCAATCTGAACAATATCTAGTCATTTATAAAGATTTTTGTTTAGATTACGTCTCACCAATTTGTCTAAGAATTCACAGTTTACTGTGAATTTATTTATTTGTGCAGGTAGACCTTAAATTTGTAATCTTCCTGCTTTGGCTTCCTGAATATGAGGGACTAAATGATTGCAGCTCGAGTAACTGTGCTATTTCTGACCACAGGGGGAAAATCTTTAAAGGAAAGTTGCTCTTATTTTTATGGAGTCCAACTGTGTGGTTTAGGCTTCACCATCCTGATCTACTTATATCTTTCTCTAGAGTGCTGAAATTACAAAGATATACTACCACACTGCCTTTTATCTGTTCTTAAGAGATAAGCCATCTCTGTTATCTATCAAGGTTTTCATAAATTGTAAAAATTCTTATTTGGTATTCCAACATTTCAATAAGAATAGATATTGAGAATGAAGTCTTCAATTGGCATTAGTGGGTTCTTTAGGGTTTATTATGTCTCCTACCCTGAGTAGTTTGTTACATTTATAATACCAAGCCTGAGTTCCCTCCAAATGAGAAGTCCTTCAGTCCAATTGAACAGTTTATTGTTTACACCCATGGTAATATTGCCCCTATTGTACAATTTGGGGATAACTTGAATATCTTGATAGGAAAGTCATTGTTATGGTTTATAGGCTTTACAGCTAGGCTGTATTCAGACTATTTTTTCTCCCTAAGTACCTTGCATAGCACATTCTAATACAATTAGACTGCATCCTCATGAAGAAGAGGGTTCTAGGTCAGTTTCCAAAACCTGTGTCAGTATGTGATGTATTAAGCAATGGTGTCTTATCTTAAAATTCTGGGAGTCAACCAAGGGCAATAACTTACATGTTTGGAGGACATTCTTCAAACCTCCTGACTAAGAAACCAAAAGGAAGTTTCATATGCTATAATTATATGTATACATATTCATATATTTATCCTATTCTGTTGATCTAAATATGTTTTTTTTTTTTGCCAGTACAACGCTATTTTTATTACTATAGCTCTATAATATAGCTTGAAATCTGAGATGCTAATCCTTTCCTCATTGCTATTGTTTGGACATTATTGCTTTAAGTATCCAGAGTCTTTTATGCTTCCATATGAACTTTTGGATATTTTTCTCTTTCTGTGAATAATACCTTGCTAATTTTGAATCAGATTACATTGAACATGTAAATTGCTTTTGATAAGGTCAATCAAGAGTCTTAAATTAGTTTATGTAGTACTCTGGAAACTTTTCACTCAAAATGTGGTCAGTGAGACAGAATTAATTTGTTATTTGGGACTTTTAAGACAGAATCATGAGTTCCACTACAGATATATTAAAATGTAACTAGTATTTTAACACAATCACTTGGCAATTTTATATACTTTAAATTATGAGATATATTGCTAGTGCTGAATTTCTCAAACTGTAGACCCAGGAACACATGGAAATTGTTAAGTAGTTTCAGGTACTCTGTAGTGTCAAGGTTAATTTTACAATAATACCAAGATTTTAGTTGTCTTAATTAGTGTGGTGACATTATAGATAGTAAAAATGCAAAAGGAAGTACTGAAAAATGGCTTACTAATCATTATGTTCTTCACATAGAAACACTAACAATGGAAAAACAATTTCATTTGAGAATATCAACTGTAATGCAGAGATTTTTTTAATTAATTTCATCATGCTCCTATTCTTGACAATATCTGTGCTGACTGTTCTATGTGGTGCAATACCAACTACAAATATGATGATTTTGTGGGTAAAGATTCACTATGATGAACACAAAGAAGGATATGTTTTCAAACAAACTACAAGATAAAATAACCACTTTGGAAGAGGTTAAAACATTTCAACTTGAAAGTATTACCAAAATACTGGCAATCATCTCCATCTTTGGATAAGGTGGTCCAATGTTAAAGTTAATTTTCAAAGAAGAATTTTACCAGTCCAAGAACTGTAGAAAGAGCAGAAGAAAATTCAAGGCTACTTTTAGTGAAATCAGAGTATATGCAAAGAATAATACTTTCCAAAAAGATGAAAGGTGTAGGAAATTCATGCTGAGATGTTAGCACTTGAACATTGTATGGTTGAAACTATGCCATTCCCTCCAATATTATTAACCCTATGCTACCTCACCAAAATAACACTAAAACAGTGCTTAGTTATAGACATGTGTAATATCTTTCCCCCCAATAAACTATAGTACTCTTTGTAAGGAAAACATGGAATGTGTTTAGCCAATGATAAAATTTATATTTCACTGGAAGACTGGAATTTTGGAAAATGTGCATCAGTTGGATGAGTGTCACAGTCTCCTAATAAGTGAATTGTTTCAGGAGGTTCATTGGATTGTAGAATCAAATATCCCACATCTACGAAATTCAATGAACCAGTAATATCAAAATAACCATTGAATGGTGTTATGAAATCTTCCAGTAGTTGAAATGCTCACTCAAGTACCTCACAAACCTATGCATTTTAATGCGTTGAAATAGAAGATATTTACTGATATACATTTAGATCCATGTTGCAACTGACAAAGCTAAAAGCAAATCTTTCACTTTTTGCAAGGGCCTGCTATGGAACTAGTAGCACCATTCTATCATTTCTTTTTACCCCTTTAATTAACTTGAACTAGAAATAAGCATTCCTTAGTATAGTAAGTTACTAAAAATGCTCCAGCCTAAAACAATATCAACTGTAAATCCGTCTTCCTCAAAATGTTCACATTCTTTAAAGCTCTATTTTGATTTGCTAAAATCATTCAGAACACTGTACCTAGGGACATGCCTTCATTGTAAAGAATTTTAGATAAAATATTCTATACTTTAAATTTTTTATCAGTAATACAATCATCACAACATACTACTGCTTGTGGAGTATTGGTATGTATGAAAGAACACCCATAATTTTTTAAAAGCCTACTATCCTTTTTTTTAAAATTACTTATTAATGGGACTGTGGTTACTTCAGCCAAAACAACTTATTACCTGATAAAACAGAATCTTGAATAACTATGAACATATTCTAGTCTTCCTCTAGGACAGAAAATAAAGGAAATTTCAAAGTGCAAATTCATGTAATTATTC
Source organism: Apodemus speciosus (assembly GCA_002335545.1). NCBI lineage: Eukaryota > Metazoa > Chordata > Mammalia > Rodentia > Muridae > Apodemus > Apodemus speciosus. The sequence goes on from BDUI01014748.1 coordinate 59,806, forward strand.
TTACTAAATAGATACTTTTGTTANATGGGAATGTATATGGGAGTGTATATGGGAATGTATATGGGAGTATATATGGGAGTGTATATGGGAATGTATATGGGAGTGTATATGGGAATGCCAGCTGAAGCCCAGCTAGGACTCTTATCTTGCACAGGTGGGTTACAGCCCAATTCTTCTATGGATCTCACAGGCTCTGCCAGGTAATAAGCCTTAATAAAGTCACACATGCAGGGAACATTTTTGCTGGTGACCAGCCTGTCTGACTAGGGTAGATCCGTTCACCACCTGATGTACCCGCCCTGTTCTCCCTGCTGAGGTCAGGTCTATGACCTTCTGAGGACAGGCTCCACCACGTCACTGGGTCTGCAGCCTCCTCCCTCTCCCCATGAGAGTGGTGATCCCCATCAGCAAAGTCACAGTGGGAGGCAGAGCTCTAGGCTGACTAGGTGGGTGATGGTTCTGAGTCAGGGACTCAGGCTGGGCYGAGAATTGGGTACCCTCAGGGCACTGTGAAGATGTGGTAAGTGGCTGGTTCAGAGGGCTGACTCAGATGGAAGCAGGGAGCAGGAGTGGGGCTAGGAGATGTGGAGGGGGGATGCAGACAAGGGATACAAGTGCTGGGTATTATACAAAAACAGCTGCAGAAAGTAACCATGGTGACTTGCAAAGAAGTACCCAGCCAGTCTGCTCTGTTTGTTTTGTCTTGCTTGCTTCTGAGGCAGGGTCTTCCTGTACAGTCTGAGTTATTTTGCTGCCTCTGCTTCTGGCTCCCTGGGACTGAGACTGCAGGCATGCACAGCACAGCTAGCCAAGTCATGCCTTTCTGATGGCTGAGTACTGGACCCTGCCATAAGAATGTACCAAAGTCTTTAAAAAAATCYATGGATGGATTCTTTAGCGTTTCCAGTTCCTGCTGCTATGAGCACGTGTGTGCAGATGTTTTGGTAAATGTCATTTTTCATTTCTTTTGTGCATTCRTGGAAAATTGTAAGGTCACACAGTAACTATATATTATCTTCCAAAGAGCTGAGCCCTTCCTGTTCCCCAACTCTAGAAAGGTGTGGGTGATCTGTCCTCCATCCTTGTGAACACCCACCATCTTTTTATTCATAGACATCCTASTGGGTGTGCSTGTGCAATGGTTACCTCACTGTAACTCAGACAAGTTCTCTGATGGCAAGTGATGCTGCAACTTTTCATGGGCCGTTTCTCTCTGTGCTGGAGAAATGTCTACTAAATACTCTGTTTATTTTTAAACCGGACCTTGGTAGGTAGCCCAGGCTGACCTTTTTTCTTGTTTCCTATAAGCCATATATATGTATACATACATACAAGACCAAAAAAAATTACCAATTTACACCATATTTTCTTCTAGAATGTCACAACTTGGCATTTTTTAAAAGATTTATTTATTTGATGAATGTGAGTACACTGTCTTYAGACACACCAGAAAAGGGCACTGGATCCCATTACAGATGGTTGTGAGCCACCAYGTGGTCGCTGGGAATCGAACTCAGGACTCTGGAAAAGCAGTCAGCACTCTTAGCCACTGAACCATCTCTCCAGCCCACAGCCTTGGCTTTTACAGAGAGAGCTTTGTTTATTTATTGTACACCGAGACAGAGTCTGAGTGTGAAGGCCAGGCTGGCTGTGCACTCTTCAGTAACCATCCTGCTATCCTGCTTCAACCTYTTTTTAATGGCTTGCATTATAGGCACACAGAACACCACACTTAGATTTGGGTCTTTGATCTATTTTAAGTTTATGTTTATATGTGGTCTGAGATAGGTGTCTAAACGTGATTCTTTTCTAGACAAAAAAAAAAAAAATATATCAGTATTCCTGCACCATTTGTCAAAAGAAATTTTTTAAAGTTTTTTTCTTCTTTTTTGAAATGTATATAGGTGTTTTTATCTACAGGCGTGACTGTATACCACATGCATAAAGGTGGGCCAGAAGAGGGCGGTGGATCCCTTGGAACGATAGTCACAGGCGGTTGTTAGCTATCATGTAGGGGCTGGGAATTGAACCCTGATCCTCTGAAAGAACAGCCAGTCCTCTGAACCACTGAACTATATTTTCCCAACCTTGAAAAATCTTTTTTCCTTCTCCATCGAATAGTTTCAATTCCTTTATCAAAAAAAAAAAAAAAAAAGCTCACAAAAGTTCTGTTTGTAATTTAATCCCATTTATCAATAATGGTTAACTTTACATGCTGACTAGACTGTCTTGAACCCTATTATTCTGTAGAAAGATTTAATTAGGAAACCAGAATTCTTCATCCTGCTCTTCTCTTTCAGTGTGTTTGACTACTCTGAGCTCTTGTTTTTCCCTGTGAATTCAGGCCCAGCTAGTCAATGACTGAATGAGGAGGTTGGAACTGAGACAGAAAGCACAGAATCTCTGGATCAATGTGAATGCTGATACCACTTGAGTGACACTGAGTTTATAATTTGTGACACAGGATTGCTTCCTATTTACTTAAGACCTCTTCAGTTTCCTTCAACCGTGYACCTGTCTGTGACCCTCCACAGAAAGCATCTTATCAACAGGAAGAGTCRGCTCCTGGGACTGTCCTCCCCAATACTTGGGCAAACTGGTCCAGAGAGACAAAAGACATCATGCAACTCCAGAGCTTGGCCTTGCTGCTGAGGTCCCTACTCTGAGCAGCCATGTCTGCCCCAACTGTCACAACACAGTTCTTTAAGCCCCTGGAAACAATGGGATGCCAGCTGACATGCTGGGACCTATCAACCTCTCTGTGGTGAAAGNATTTGTAATGATACATACATTTAGTATGTTAAGATAAATTAATAGATTATAATTTTAAAATTTGACATCGTTAATTATTTTCTGAGTATAATAAATACTGAATGTGACCAAGATGTTTGAAAATTATTTTTTTGGAACACTGCAGAACAGTTGTTGAAGCCTTCCCCAGATCTAGTCATCACCTCTTCAATAACTATAATATAAACAGTCTGGAGTAGTCCTCTTATAGAGGATGCACAGGTAAGTAAGAAAACTAAGGAGTCATTTTCTAAAGTATGCTGTTTTTTAATTGGATACTTTCTTTATTTACATTTCAAATGGTATCCCCTTTCCCAGTTTCCCCTCTGAAAACCCCCAATTCCATCCCCCTTTCCCCCACTCACCAACCCACTCATTCCTCCCTGCCCTGGCATTCCTGTACACTGTGGCATCTAACCTTCACAGGACCAAGGGCCTCTCCTCCTACTGATGCCTGACAAGGCCATACTCTGCTACATATGTGTCTGGAGCCATAGGTCCCTCCATGTATACTCTTTGGTTGGTGGTTTAGTCCCTGGGAGCTCTGGGGGGGGGGTTCTGGTTGCTTGATATTGTTGTTTTTTCTATGGGGTTTCAAATGTCTTTGGCTCCTTCAGTCCTTTCTGTAACTCCTACATTGGGGACCCCATGTTCAGTCCAGTAGTTTGCTGTGAGCGTCTGCATCTGTATTTGTCAGGTTCTGGCTGAGCCTCTCAGGAGACAGCTATATTATGCTCTTGTTAGCAAGAACACCTTGGCATCAGCAATAGCATCTGCATTTGGTGATTGTATATGGTATTGATACCCAGGTAGGGCTGTCTCTGGATAGCCTTTCCTTAAGTCTCTGCTCCATACTTTGTATTTCCTCCTGTAAGTATCTTGTTCCCCCTTCTAAGGACTGAAGCATTATACTTTGATCTTCTTTCTTCTTGAGCTTCATGTGGTCTGTGAATTGTATCTTGGGTACTCTGAGCTTTTGGGCTAATATCCACTTATCAGTGAGTGCATACCATGAGTGTTCTTTAGTGATTGGGTTACCTTACTCAGGATAATATTTTTTAATTCCATCCATTTGCCTAAGAATCTCATGATGTTATTTTTTAATAGTTGAGTAGTACTCCATTGTGTAAATGTACCACATTTTCTTTATCTATTTCTCTGTTGAAGGACATGTGGGTTATACACTAATATATATCTATATTTTTATTATGACTATACCTCAAAGCTGTAAAAACTTTATTAAATTTGGTTTAAGAGTCATCTAAGTAAACAAGGGTTCTCTCTCTCTCTCTCTCTCTCTCTCTCTCTCTCTCTCTCTCTCTCTCTGTGTGTGTGTGTGTGTGTGCCTGTGCCTGTGTTTTATGATGTACGTATGTATAGTATGATTATACATATACATGGCATATGCATTTGTCAATGTAAATGTATTTAGATATATGTACATGGATATACAATCTGTAGGGAATTCAGATTATCATATGTCTCTTTTCCTGGTCTTACTCAGTTTTCAAACAGGAACTAGGAAAACCTGATAGAAATTTAATAACACAGATGTTAATGATGTGTAGGCACTCAATAAATCAATGAGCACCTTTCAAAATGTAAAATCAAATGGAAATGGTCAGCAGAACATTTGGCTTCAGAAAATTCAGATTTAAGAGGAAAGATCTTAGCTACAAGAGACTATGCATAAAACTGAGAAAAATATAAAATATACCTCTCAAAGAAGCACCTTAACTTCTTACAAACATACAAACTCTTAAACCAAAATTAGATGGAATTAATAAATACAGAACAAATGGGAAAGTAATGAAATGAAGACTAAAAGATAATACAAAGAATTAAGAAAGCAAAGTGTTGATTCTTTGAAATCATGAAAAAGTTTTAAGAATGGTTAGCTAAATAATTGAAAGGAAAGACAAAGAACACTCAAGCTAATGAAATTGGAAAGAAAAAAATGTTGTGTCTTTCTTAGGCTCATTATTATGATAAAATACCATGACAAAAAGCAGGGTGTGTAGCAAAGGGCTTATTTGGTTTATACTTTGATATCACTGTCCATCACTGAAGGAAATCAGGACAGGTGCTCAACCATGGCAGGAACCTGAAGACAGGAGCTGATGCAGAGGCTATGGAAAGGTGCTGCTTACTTGCTTGCTCCTCATTACTTGCTCTGCCTGCTTTCTTTTTTTTTTATTTTTTGGATATATTCTTTATTTACATTTCATTTCTCTTTTTCTGGGTTCCCCGCCCCCCAGATGTCTCATATGTCTTTTTCCCTCCCCCGGTTCCCCCATTCACCCCTTCCCACTTCCCTGTTCTAGTATTACCCTGCACTGCTGCATTGGGCCTTTCCAGAACCTGGGTCCACTTTTTCTTTCTTGTCGGAGAGCATTTGGTAGGTGGATTGT
>BDUI01014750.1:13629-30629 GCA_002335545.1 Apodemus speciosus
TCAGTTGCTAATGAGCCTGCCTTCCAAGCCCAAGGACCTGAGTTCGGTCTCCGCATCTCACTACCCCCTGGGGACTGAGGCATGCCTGCCCCAGCTGCACTGCCAGACCCTATGCACAGCACATAGTAGGGCTAGAGTGAATGAGAAGGAAGATWGCTGTTTCCAAGGTCCCAGGCTCTCTCCCTGCAATGTGCAGGGACTGTCTGCTGCCCCCCCCCCCGGGGACGATCATCCTTTTGTAGGCCAGTTTCCTGGTGACATTTTCTAGCTCCTTCCTGAGCCACATTTTAGCCACATCCATGAGTCTAAAATAACAGCCGCGTTTTAGAGTTTGGAGAAAAGCATTGAGACCAGATCTTTTATTTTTTTTTCCCTCAGGAAGTGGGGAGGTGGCAGAGACCAAACATGGATCTGCACAGTAGCCTGTGTGGACCGCATCTTCAGGGGGCCAAGTTGGCAGCCAACATCCATTTTTCCACAGGGTAGAATAATGAGAGCTTATAGGAGGCTGGTCTTCCCTTGAATGGACTGGAGAGCAAGACCTATATTGTGGGTGCTCACAAGTACCCTGTAAGTTTATTCTTGGTCAACATCCTTCTTCCAGAGGTGCCCTGGTGTGTCCAGCCTCTGTCCTTGTGGTCCCTGCATCCTTCCTGCCCATGTACAAAGGAAGGAAGGGTTTATTTTACCTCATAATTCAAGGATGCAGCCCACCACAGCCGTGAAGCCATGGCKACAGGGCCGTGAAGCAGCTGGTCTCAYGTTTCACGGCACCCACAGTCAGGAAGCAGAGAGACRAATGCTCAGCTCAGCTCGCTTTCTTCTTCTTAGTCTTTCCCAAGACTCCAGCCCATGGAGTAGCACTGCCCACACGTAGGGTTAATGTTTCCACCTCAGAGGTGTGCCCAGGGGATTGTCTCCTAGGTGATTCTAAATCCCATCAATCCCATCATGTTGATCTCAGTTTGAGCCATCACAGTGATGAGAAGAGCCTGAAGAGGTTGCTAAGGTGAGACCTGATGTCAGTCTCCCCTCGCTACCCTGTGGCTTTGCCTAGGCTGTCTCATCTCACGCAGCCTACCTTTCTCCACCCATAAAGCAGATAGCACGAGGTTCCTGTCAGCTCGATCGTAAAGATGGCTGACGTAGCATCCCATCCCTGCGTCACTTGCCTCACCCATCTCATCCCCCGTCGGGCCACTGACAGYTAGCTGCCAATCACTTTTYTGAGGGCCTCATCCTGTGCTCTGGGTAGGAGACAATGGGTTTCATCCAGCTTCTGAGCAGATGACTAGATCCTGAAAAGAGGAGTTGGCCCAGTGAGTGACTAACTCCTCACAAAGCCAAACAGCCTGTTGCAGAAGTACCAGTGTCRCCTCTAATTTCTTTGATGCTCCATTTAAATGAAGTCATTACCCAGAGGCCTCCAGGTATTTAGAGAGGCAGCCTACCAATATGGTTCCTGTCTCTTGGCTATGTGGGATTATGGTCTCCCTGGAATGCTGTGTGTGGCACACGAGTATTTTAAAATCAAGTGGATCTTGGCTATTAGAGATGATGAGAGCCAGAGAGGAGAGTCTGCTCCTACAGGACAATGTGTATGTGGGAAGGTCACATCTGGAGAGGCCTGAGTAGGCTGGAACAGCATGAGATGCATATCTGAACTAGAGGTTGTACCTGTGCCTGCGTGCTCCTGGGATCTGGCTTAGCTGAGAAGCATCAGAATCCCAAAGTCCTTATATGTCACTGTCATCTGCACAGTATGACACAGACGGTCAGAGGCCAGTGTTTACTGAGCACCCACCTTGTTCCAGACAGAGCTCATGGTTCTCACTGAGCCATAACAGAGAGGGGCGATATTTACCTGTACCTCTGGGAACCTGGCTTCTTATTTGAGAGAATAACCAACTATATGTCTCTGCATCACCAGGCACCAAGTAACAAAGTACAAGGATCGCCAGAAGGGTGAAGGTCAGGCCTCTGTTTTCCCAGCTTGTAGTCTGGACAAGAGTTACAGGTCTGGGGGGGGTAGGCGGCAGGGGGCGGGGGTAGGGCAGGGCGAGGGCAGGGCGAGGGCGGGGCGAGGGCAGGGCGAGGGCGGGGCGAGGGCAGATAGTTAGAAGCTGTTGATCCTTAACAGAGCCCTGGTAAGGAACAGTCAACACAGGGTGGCAACAGAGAAAGGGCTAATGGGAGACTGCTGGAGCTTTGCGCTGAGTGCCCACAGGCAGTACGAGGGGGTGATGAAGGCTGGGACACGCAGCCAGAAAGATGTGTGACTCTTGTCGGTGGTGGACTATCAGCTACTTACTCTTTTCATTGCTGTGACAAAATGCCAGACAAGAAATAACTCAAGGGGGGAAAAGTTTATCTTAGCTCACGATTTAAGGAGTTTCACTCTGCAGTCAGGGGAAGCTGCTGCGGTGGCAGTGCCGCGCCAGCGGGTGGCTTTGTGTTGGTGGGAACGTGAGCTGCCGCTGGCTCACACCTCTGCAGAGAGWACAGAAAGCAAGGTTTAAAGCCCAAGGCTCACTCTCCACAGACTGACTTCTTCTGGCAGGCTCTGTTTCGTAAAGAGTCCACAACCTCTCAGAGCAGCACACCATCTGAGGACCAAGTGTTCAAACACCGAGCCTTGGGGACACTTAGATTTCCAATCAGTTCCGGATGGGAACAATGTGCGTCGCCATCTAGTGACCAGCAGCTCTGGAACTGAGAGCCTTGTGGGTAAATATCAATGATGACGTCATTCTTTAAAACCCTTTTAAACATAGTTGACTGGTGCTCATTATGTGGAAGTTAACAGGACAACTTTAGCACGAAGATGGGAATGGATCTACACCAAACCGGAGTGTTGGAATATCACTTGAAAGTGAGCTGTGAGAAGTTAAAAATGTTTACTACGCACCCTCAGGCAAAGACCAAAATATCAAAACAAAGAGTTAGCGTTGCGAAGCCAGCGAAGGGAATGAAGTGTAGTTGTAGACATTGCCAAATGCATCTGAAAGAAGGAGCAAGGAACAGAAGGGAAGAGTAGAAACCGGTCCCTGAGAAGCCTGTCCAGTTAAAAAGCAGAGACTGTCACCCTAGACCAAGCAGCAAGATCCAACTATGGTCTGATGCTGCTGGAAAACCCAACATAAGTCTAAAGAAGGAAATGGATTAAAGGAGGCAGATAGGTGGATTCTGTTGGACACAAATAAAGAGAAAGTGTTTATGTTCCTGACGATGACAAGACTTCAGTGCAGACGTCATCAGAAACAAAAAGGGTCATTGCATCATGACAATCACAGCAAAGTTACCAAGAGGATTTGTATATCTATGTATGTGTCTGTGTCCGTGTCCATGTGTGTCAGTGTGTGTCTGTGTCCATATGTGTCTCTCTGTGTGTATGTGTATGTGAATGTGTGTGTGTCCGTGTGTGTGTGTTTCCCTGTGTGTGTCTCTGTTTGTATCTGTGTCCATGTGTGTCAGTGAGTGTGAATGTGTGTGTGTGGGGCACACGTGTATCTGTGTGTGCATGCAGGCAGAACCAGGAAATACCCCGGGGTATTTCAGGTTGTCCCTGAGCTTTGTCTGTTTTGTGGGTTTGCTTAGTTTGGTTTGGTTTTTGTTGTTGTTTATTATTGTTGAGTTTTTGTTTGTTTGTTTTTGAGGCAGGGTCTCTCATCTGCTGGAGCTCTCCAAGCTGGCTTGGCTGTTGGCCATAGAGCCCCAAGGATCTGCGGTCTCCCGGTCCCCAGTTCGGGGATTACAAGCGCATACCACCATGCCTGGGTTTTTTGTTTCTTGTGAGTGAAGGGGAAGATCAGAATCCTAAAGTAGCCCTCAATATTTCTACCCTGAAGAAAAACATGTTTACTGCCAGCTCACCCCCTAAGGCAAGGTCCTCACAAGCTACAGTGCAAATCCATGTTTGGCCCATTTGTTTTAAAGGAGTCCGGTCTTAATGCTATTCTCAGCCCCTAATGTAGCTGCTATTGGGATCTCAGGAAGGAGCCAGGAAATGGGATAGGAGGAAGGCCCGGAGGAAGGCCACTGCACCTTGGGGCAGCAGGAGCTCCTGCGCACTCCAGGGAGAGATCAAGGGATTCCGGAGACAGCAAACTCCACCCTCATTCACTCCAGCGAGGCTCACCGTGCCCTACTCTGTGCTGTGTTCAGGATCTGGCAGCGAGGTTGAGGGCAGGCAAGACTCTGTCCACAAGAGCTAGTGTGATTGGCTGGGAGGTGGGATGAGCGACCGGTCATCAAGGCAGCCGAAGATATCTGTGAAGGATAGTGCTAGACAGAAAGCCTTATAAATCGACATAGTAGGGACTTTCTTGGGTCTGTGGGAACAGGGAGAATCTCCCCAGTGAGGAAACACTTGAGCTGAGACCTCAGTGGGAGGTGAGGACAGAGTGGCTAGCCTTGCCTGTGGGATGGGGTGGGTCCTCAGGCAGAGTGAAATGGCAGCAGCCGAGAGGCAGGAGCGGTAGTCCAGACAGGGAGGATGCTCCAGTTTGGGTTCTGTCGGTCTCCTAAACATTGTGACCAAAAGCGATTTGTGGGAAAGAAGGGGCTATTCGGCTTACAAAGGTGTAATCCACCATTTATGAGGAGACAAGAAAGGAACTGAAGCAGAAGTCAAGAAGGATGCTGCTCACTGACTTGCTCCCCCTGGCTTGCTTAGCTACCTTTCTTAAACAGGGATGGCACTGCCCACAGTGTGCCAGGCCTTTCCACATGAACTGTCAAGAAAAATGCCTCCGTAGACACGCCCACAGGCCAATCTGATGGAGGCAGCTCATCCACTGAGATTCCCTCTTCCCAGGTATGTCCTGGTTTGTGTTGTCAAGAGGCCGGGTCTACAGGACTGATTGGTTGATTGCAGCAGTGATGCGGAGGGGTTGGGATGTTACGGGTCTAAAAGGTTAATTACTTTATCTGAACAGAGGCTTCCTGCCAACCTCTGTGTCAGAACTAACATCCTGAGACTAATAGATTAAAAACCCTTTTCTAATCTATTAACTTAGCCGACCACCCATTTCCAATAACCCAAAGCTAAGAATGACATCATATGTCACCTGAGGTTTACAGAAGAACTTCCCCCATCTTACTGTAAATACCTCTCTGGTGTACCTACTAATGTATTCTAAGCTTGCCTCGATTTATGACTGTCTTTACAAACCTATAAAACTCCTTCTACATTAGACCATGAAAATGGGATTAACCTAAATCGGTGTTCCAGGGCCACGGTCACTCAAATTTGGCTCCAGGATAAATAGTGTCTTGTTCCCTTTAAGGTGAGAGCTGTGTGTGTATGTGCGTGCGTGCGTGTGTGTGTGTGTGTGTGTGTGTGCTTGTGTGTGTGTGTGTGTGTGTTTGACAGTGTCAATTTGACCCAAAACTAGTTATAACAGGACTCAAAGGCCCACAGCCATGCATAACATGGTTCATAAAATGAATGCGTGGACCTCAGCAGGCTCACAATATGGCGAGGACATGCTTACTGTGGCCAGTTAGGGTGTCCTGGGGACCTACGCATGACAGACCTAAGTGCTATACCAAAGAAATAAACGTTCTCCTACAGAGATTTCCGCAGAGATTCACCAAGACCATGAATACCTTTTAATAAGAAGAGCCTTTCTTTTGGCAACTGGTGTTGAGCATGGCGCTAGGACTACACCTGAGACCACTCCAAAATGCAGCCACTAGCCAATGAGCCCAAGGCTTACAGAGGCAAAACACACATGATCACACATGTAATCTTCATGTAGATTGGGTCTTGCTTTAACATATATGTCTTACGGTTGCCCTAGTCATCTTCTGAGCAGAGTAAGTAAGCCGGATTACAAAAGCAGAAGTAGCAGTTACTCTTATGATCTTGCAGGAACAGCAAATTTTCCAGGATCAGTAATTATAGAATAGTCTTCAGTGTCTGGGGAAAAGGAACAGAGGGTTGCTAGGGTACAGCCTGCACAAGCTAGAGTCTTACATGGTACAGTCGTTTTTGCTACACACACACACACACACACACACACACACACACACACACACACACACATGTATCTTAAGCAGAGTAATTAAGGGCTTAAATGTAATGTTAACCTTCACAGCTTCCCCAGGAAGAAGTGAGGAATAGAACCTTGGTAACCCAAGCAACCCCTGAGGAGTACCTCCCACAGACGGACAAAGCCATGGGCCAGGATTTCCACCCTCCTCCAACAGCCTCCTCCCTCAGGCCTACCCGTCTGGGATAGGCAGCACCTTGATTTCTCTGTATCCTTCACAGCAGTTCCAAAGTACCAGCCCCCACAAAACCAGCCCAAACCAGGCCAGTCACCACCCCCACTACACACACCCAAGATAGATCTATCCAACAGTCTCCTCCAGGAAACAGGGCTCTCACTGGACCCATCACTAAATCAGCAGGGCCCTGTGACCTCCAGCCATGGGGAGCGTTTCCTGCTCTGTCAGACTCTTTGAGGAGGACCGTGACTGCAAATAATTGTGCCATTCACCAGGGATTCCTGGACACAGAAAAGAAGCCACCAGTTCCTATCTCCAACACAGCAAGGCCAGGGCTCCAATAGAAGAACAGCCTTCACGGAGCAGACCCAGGAAGACAGAGATTGTGAGGAAGGCGAGTTTCGTGTAAGCCTGCAATTGGGCCTGGGTAGGAAGCCTCTTTATACTGAAATACAAGACTGCCAAGGGCCCAGCTCTCCTCATCTCAACCCCCAGAGGTTCTGGCTGAAGACAGCATCGATTTACAGCTGGCGGACCCAGGGAGAAACCAGGCTCACCTACTTCTCCAACCATTCATAAATCCAGAGAAACACTCTGGCTAACCTGAATAGAGTCATGTGACTATCCCCACACCAACCAGAGTAAAGACCTGGAGGGGACCCTGTGAATGGATACTTCTGGGTCACATGATTACTGTGTGATCCAGGAGGTCTTCGACTGGCTACCTGGCCAGAACCAGAGAGAGTGAAGAAAATGCAAACAAGGAAAAAAAAAAAGAAGAAGAAGCGCTTAGTCTGACAGTTTGTTGCTGGAAAGCTGTGATGGTCTAGCCTGGGCCTCCTCRCCCACTCCCTCCCAAGCATATCTCCAACTGCTAATGTGTGAGATCTCTGAATATTTTCAGATGTGTGTGCATGTATACACACGTATGTCTGTAGGGGCCTATGAAGGACAGAAGATGACGCTGATTGCCTCCCGCAGTCATTCTCCGCCCGGATTTATGAGACAGGGTCTCTCATTGGAACTGAAATTCACCAGTTCAGGTAGACCGGCCAACCCAGAAGCTCCGGGGATCTTCCTGTCTCCACCTTCACAGTCCTGGGACTGTGCTGACATGCTCAGCTTTTACTGCCTTGGGCTTAACATGGGTTCCAGGGATTAAACTCAGGCCCCCATTCCCGTGGGGCAAGCAGCTTACCAACCAAGGCACACCCCCTGCCCTTATTAGCAAGGCCTTGAATGCTGCCCCTCCCCCTTGCCGCTGTAGCTCACCTACTTCCCCGCTGCCTCCGCCGTGGAAGGCTTCCTGTACAGACCCCAATCCTCCCCACCTGCACACTGTGTTCCATGTCTGTTCACAGCCCCACTCCCTTGAGAGCAAATATTTAATATTCGTCTGTTCTGTTTTCCTAGTGCTTTGAATGTCCCTTGGCACATCAACAAATATTCTTAGAATTAATCAATTAACTAACTGTAGTTATTGGCCATGTTGGGCATGCCTAGTGTTGGGGAGCTATCTCCTCGGAATCGAAACACTCCTTCCTAGGGGAAGGGAGAGGCTCATTAAGACTCGGAAGCAAGGAAAAGCCACTAGACTCAGGAAGGTCAAGAAACTTACAGGCTCGGGAAGCTGCAAAGGTTACAAGATTCACAAAAGGCCCTCCCACAGTTCCGTGGGGGTAAGGAACTGCTCCAGGAAGGAGATTCTGTAGAACTGCCTGCAAGCTGAGCAAGGAACTCTGGCCAGCTTTCATACACTCTACACAGAGGTGGGCTTTTGTGTGACGAAGCTATGTGGGAGTCACCCAAGTTCTGATAATCTCATTGGTTCACTAGACCAGATGTGGACACAATCATTTCTTTGATCTGCTGTTGTTGCCAACTCTCTGGGGGTAAGCAGGTATTTGTTCATGTCTCCTCGGACAATGTCACAGAGCACCTGGGATGATCAGTTGCTTTCCATGTACTATGGCAACACTGGTCTTGAGGTAGATGCCCATGACCTAATTTTAACCTGAAGGATATCCTAGAGAAGTCTCTGACTTCTGACCTCAGTCTTTTCTTCTGGGAAATGGGCCCTTTGACTTTCCACTCTGGGTCCAGCCTTGTAAGCGGAGAGAGAAGGGTCAACCTTGACAAACTCTTGCACAACCCTTGACAGCCAGCAGAACTGATGCACAGGCTTCTCGGGCTGCATAGGGAAGAGGAAGGACAAGAGGAACTTCCAAGCACATCAAACTGAAATTCTACCACATTTCCAACTGTCTAATTTTAGAATACTGTCAGATACTCTGACACTCGTGGAAGGAGTTTGAAATCTTGAATTCATCTTTGCATTTCATCTGGAAATTTAGGCCTGTCTTTAGAAGCACAAAAAAATCCTTCTGAAATGAAAAGTCATGATTCTGGAGACCTCTGAATCAGTTGGGGAGGAAGAATTTTTCCTAGACCACTTAGTAGCACCGGCTTGTCTAGGTATGAGAGAATTTACCTACCAAAAGCAGCTTGTTTCTCAACACCCACCACTACCCCCACCCCTGTTCACAAATTTGAGAGCCTAACATGACTCTCAATACTTCTTCATAAGTTACCTGAATGGGGAAGTCTGAAATATAGGATGAGGAAGAAGCTCTAAAGGGCCTACTGTGTGCCAAGAACTTGCATAAATCCTTTGGTCCTCATGGTTCTACTTCTAGCCTCACTTCCCTCTTTCTCCCCTCCAGATCTTTGTTCCAGACACATCAAGCCTTGCTCCATTCTACTCGCAGCCAATGTTTACCTCCAGCCTTAAGCACTCACTGTCCCCTCTGCCCAGAGCTTCCTGCCCCCATCCTCTTCCTGCACATAATTGGAATCTTTCCATTGCTCAGCATAAGCTCCAGAGTTACATCTTTGGAGGTTCTCTCTCTCTCTCTCTCTCTCTCTCTCTCTCTCTCTCTCTCTCTCTCTCTCTCTCTCTCTCTCTCCTGCCATTAACCCACTGAGTTCCAGCATGTATCTTCTGCTACCTTCACAGCTCTTACTGCAGTCTGTCTGTCTACTGATAAACTATTCACTTCTTGCCTCTGCCTCCAGAATGTGAGCTTCTTGAGGGTAGTTTTTGGTGTCTTTTTTTACAATTGTGTTCCTAGTGGTCCCCAAATAGTGATTGTGACAGATCTGGGACTAAAGATGGGTGGATGATGATGGATGGATGATGGATGTATGTATGAATGGATGGATGGATGATGGATGGATGAATGGATGGGTGAATGGATGATGGGTGGATGATGGATGGATGATGGATGAATGAATGGTAGATGGATGGATGAATGGTGGATGGATGATGGATGGATGAATGAATGATGGATGGATAATAGATGGATGGATGGATGGATGGATGGATGGATGATGGATGGATGGATAGATGATGAATGGTGGATGGATGGATGAATAGATGAATGGATGGATAGATGATGGATGGATGGATGGTGGATGGATGGATGAATGGATGATGGATGGATGGTGGATGGATGGATGGATGGTGGATGGATGGTGGATGGATGGATGGATGATGGGTGGATGATGGGTGGATGATGGATGGATGGATGGTGAATGGATGATGGAAGCATGAATGGTGAATAATGAATGATGGATGATGGATGAATGAATGGTAGATGGATGATGAATGGTGGATGGATGATGGATGGATGGATAGATGGATGGATGAATGGATGATGGATGGATAATAGATGGATGGATGGATGATGGATGGATAGATGATGAATGGTGGATGGATGGATGAATGGATGAATGGATGGATGGATGAATGGATGATGGATGGATGGATGGATGATGGATGGATGATGGGTGGATGATGGGTGGATGGATGGATGGATGGATGATGGGTGGATGATGGATGGATGGATGGATGGTGAATGGATGATGGGTGGATGAATGGTGAATAATGAATGATGGATGATGGATGGATGGATGATTGGATGGTTGGATGGATGGTGAATGATGGATGGATGAAAGGCTGAGTGAATGTTTTCCCAAACCCTGGCCTTGCCCATGGTATTTTCAGTAAATTAGCAAATGGATGTAGCACAGAGAACCCAAAACCCCTTGGCAGGTTTATCTTTAGCCATCCTCAGTTGTCCTAAGTTGTTTGAAAGGTTGCCCAAGGCCTGCAGATCTATTTAAAGGGATGTTTTGTTTCCTGGACATTTCCAGAAAACTATAAATTCATTTAGCAGATGAAAACCCAACACTTGGAAAGAGGGACAAGGACTCTGCAAGATCACAGGGAGTGTCAGGAGACTCAAGATGAGAAGCCAGCTGGCTTGATCTGGCTAGCTTGTGTCTGATGCTCTTGGCAGGTGCACACAGAGGCCGCTGTCCATCATAAAAGTGGTGCCATTTTTCTGGTCATGTTGGAATAATAATAGCAAAATAAGAGTCCTGGAGGCCGGCCTGCTGTTAAGGTTTTAATAGGAGCCGTGCCAAGGGCTCATGCTCTGAACACTGAGTCCCCAGCCTGCAGCTTGATTCTGGAGGCTGTGGAAACTCTGAAGTGGGTCTTAGCTTGCAGAAATAAGCAACTAGAGACAGGCCCGTGATGGTCACTTTCCTGGTGAGGAGACTGAGGACACACGTGTATAGTCGTGCATTTGCCTCTGGTCACTGGGTAGATAGAGGAGGAAGCAGGGTGGCCTGGCAGTGGACCCAGCAGCATTTGCTGTGACAAACCCACACCTGGGGTTTCTCCTGCGGTCGTGACCCTAGTTGAGGGAGCAATGAAGAAGCAGAATGGTCCTGTCATTCTCCAGACTGACTTCCTCACACGCAGACCTCAAAGACAGAACATAGTTGCCTCTTAGCCCATATGGATGGCTAGACCTCTGTGTGTCTGGGACCGGAGGGAAGAAAAACAATGACTCAGGTGGAATCCTGTTTGGGGTTGGGGTGGGGAGTGTCAAAAAGGGACCAAGGCCTGCTCTGTGCTGGGCTGGGAAAAGCCTGGGGATATGTCACAGAGAGGAGGTATGCATAGACTCAGACCCGCTACCCGAGTTCTCCCTATGACGGAGCTGTATGAGGGTCCCTGTGTCAGAGCTGTCCTCCTGCATCACCTGTTTCCACAAACAGACATGAAGATGCTCTCAGAGCTGAGCTCCCAGGAATTCTCAGCCCTGCAGGCTCCACCAGACACTGCGGCACCCACCTGAGATGACATGGGTCTCCGGGAAGGGTGTCAGAGAAAGCCGATAGTGGGGACCAATGTGTGTTCACCTGTGTGTGGACCCTTCGGGACAGTAGACAGGACACTGGATTCCAGAATCCTCCAGGCTCAGGCATAGGGCTATGTAAAAACTGCCCCTGAGTTGCAGGCTGAGGTCCTGCAGTTGCCCTAGGACCAGCAACTGCTTTCATCCACTGAGCACAGACAGGGAACTGACATCTATCTTTCATAGATATTTTTCTCAGCTCATGGGTGAGGAGCACTGTCTAAGGACAGCCGGGCTAGAGGAGGCAGAGTCAGTGTGACCGCACATGCCACGCTGGTCTGGGCTCTCGCCTTTATGTCCTAGTGTCCCTCTTGGTTTTGCTGTTCCTCTGTCTTGACAGTTCCCTGAGTCTATGAGCTTCTCCTCCCCTCAGCTCGGGCTCACTCTGGGCTACTCTGACACCCTCGCCCTTTCCCATCTTCTACAGCAGTGGTTCTCAACCTTCCTAATGCTATGACCTTTCAATATATTGTGGTGACCCCCCAACCATAAAATTATTTTGTCGCTACTTCATAACTGTAACCTTACTACTGGCGTAAATCGTAATGTAAATATCTGATATGAAGATGGTCTCAGGCAACCACTATGGAAGGATCATTCGACCACCAAAGAGGTCACAACCCGTAGTTTAGAACGACTCTTCTGTGGTGCGGAGACCTCCGGTGTGAAACGGGAACACAGCGGTAAGCTGAAAAGGACACCCAGAACTCTGCTCCTTCGAGGCAGACCAGAATAATTTATGCCACTTCAGCTACAAGTGTTTGAGAGAACTCTGACCTGACGCTAGTACTCACCCATGACTTTGCAAAAGCCTCTTGCAAATCGGAGCCCCGTGCTCTGTGGGAAGCCCAAGCCCAGAGCGCCATCTCTCCTGCAGACACTTAGACTCACGGCCTTTGTAACCAGTCACCAGTGGGAACTCTGGGAGGCCAAGAGGAAGAGCTGAGCAGGGACCGGGTTGGGACGCGTGCATGCAGGAGGGACACTGGGAGCCAAAGCACTGAGGTGCCAAAGGAAGCCAGAAGGGGCCCCTGGAGTGAAGGGCGTGGCCGGACAGGCAGGTGGCGGCAGCTGATGAGGCTGTGGCCAAGGATCAGTACATGAAAAGGCTTTTCACTCTTAGTTTTGAGTTTTGCAGAGGTGTGTCCTCGTCCCCTGGAGCGATGTAGGAGTCGCTTTGCCAGTCTATCACAAAAAGGACCAAATGGACTCACTTTTAGTATCAGTTACTTTTCTCATTGCTCTAACAAACGCCTGATGAAAATGGGTGTTAGCATTCCTTCTAGGCTAACAAAGGGGAAAGGTTTATTTGGGCTCAGAGTTCGGGGGTTCGGTCCATTCTGTTGGGGAAGGAATGGAGGTCACGGTGGCTCCAGCTGAGGCTGCCAGAGTGTGAGACAGTGGTCACATTGTACACACACACACACACACACACACACACACACANGAGAGAGAGAGAGAGAGAGAGAGAGAGAGAGAGACAGAGACAGAGACAGAGACAGAGACAGAGACAGAGACAGAGACAGACAGAGACAGACAGAGACAGACAGAGACAGACAGAGACAGAGACAGAGACAGAGACAGAGGAGAGAGAGAGATGAATACTGGTGCCCAGCTCAGACCTCAGGCTGGAACCCAGCCTGAGGCATTGGGCGTATCAGCAGGTGCAGCCCGTGCGTGAGGGGGACACAGGGCTGTGGGTTCAGGCTCTGCCCACCAGAAGCCAAGTCAGACTTGTTCCTTCTGCTCACAGCCCATCTATGAAAGGAAGGCTAGACAGGAGAGCTCTCTGACTGAGAGGCTCAGAACAAGCGTCAGGTATCTTGGTCCCGGCTTTGTCTAGCTGTGTGACCTTACACAAGTCCCCATGACTCTCTGAGGTATACTGCCCGGGGTTGTAACGTGGAGATAATTAGTGTTGCCTCTCAGAGGTCTTCAGTTGGGTTAGAGGAGAGGTGCTAGGCCTACACCACAGAGGGTAATTAACTCCCTTTAGCAGAAGGGATAATATGTGAAGTCACCGCTCAATAGACACCATCCCCCAAGTCCAGGAAGGCAATGGCCAAGCTCTTTAAATGTTTGCTTTGCTTTTACATGCCGGGATGGCAATGTGGAGAAGAACAGAGAGGAGAAGATTATTGGGAAGAGGACCCTGTGACACCATACTGTTTAGAGGTGCACAGCTCTTGAAGGGTAATCAGGCTGGAGTTCCAGGGGTCTTGTTCCAAGGCCCTCTGTACCTCAGTTTACCCACCTGTGAAATGGGGGTAATATTAGAACCTTGATCATGGGACCTGGGACAGAGCAAGATCATGTTGTGGTCTTGTAAAACGGTGAGTAATTAAGTCTGAGCTGGTTTTCCTGCACCCAGGAGCCCCCGTTGGGTATTGCATAGTGTTGCAGAGGACAGTTAGACATTAAAGAAGGGAAATTTGGCAGCTAGACACAAAGCTTGTCTGCAGCTGCCCCTGGCTGCCGCAGGAAATACCCAAAGATGTCCCATGATATTCAGGGGCGGGAGGGCAACCTAGCCAAAAGCAGGGTAGGGCTAACAGGAGGCAGGGTTCATCCTGAGAGGAACTGTGTGAGGTCTTCCATGGGCTCTCTGACTCCCGAGTCCTACCTCATCTGTGGCTTTCAAAGCTTCATGGTCAGGCCCTACCTGGGCCCTTCACCCTGTCACCTCTAGGACACCACCCCCTGCACATAGAGCTTCTGTCCTTTCCCCAGGTGGTCATTGCACTGAGTAACCTCCTGTCCTGCCGCCTATAGACTGAGGTTCCTGGCTCTCCAGACAGCATGTCTGGCCGCATCCATTTCTCATCATTACAAGTGCTGCTAAAGTCACCCGGGCCTAGGCTGGAAGGGAAACCATCATATCTGCTCTATGTATTCCTGTGACTCAACTTCTCCGAGCCCAAGGTCCAGTCCAGGGATGGAGCCAACAACAGGGTCCACCCCAAGAACAGAGCCCACCAGCCTTGTACACGCACAGGACAAGTACCAGGCTAGCACTAGTCAAAGTGATGGCAGGTGGTTTCAAAATGGACATGGGGAAGGAGAAACAAAGCAATGGCCGCCTTGGGCTGGGCCCCATCCTCCGCCCCATCCTCCACCTCGGACCAGCACTTGCTGCACGCACGATGCATCCTGAGCTCTTGAGCCTGTCTATGGGCAACACACCTCCAGTATGTATCAAGTTCCCTTAACACGGCTGGCCCCCGGGCAGGCCAAGGGCATCAAAAGAAAGATGGCACTCCACTGGAGGTACCCTGTGTCCCATTTCCGAGGAATTCAGGTCATCCTTGGAGGAAGTCACAACAGTGAACAGGAATCCCTGTTTCTATTGAACTTGAGAGCTCAGCAGCTTTGGGGCTTCGTCTGCTCCAAACTGTATACTCTGCGATCAGAGATAAGTCGGCTTCCCCGGCCTCCAGCATGTGCCAGGCACATAGCGGGCGCTTGGATGCTTAATAGCTGATCTCTATACCTATTACCCAGAGCCTCATTCTCCTGCAGCTCTGAGACAGTGAACACGAGACTCTTGCAGGTGTGTCTAACGTTTGACATTGGGACATGCTGTTGTCATCTATACACACACACACACACACACACACACACGTACACACGCACACATAAATATTGCACACAAAACCCCCTCATAATGTTTTAAGTAAGTTTATGGGTTCAAGGATAGCATTCATAGCTATCCTTGACTGCAGATTGTGGGCTGTGGGTGAGACCACCCCTGAGGCCCAGAGAAGGAAAGCAACTGTCCCCAAGCTGCAAAGCAAGGCCCTTGGCCATCCAGTGCTAGAAATGGTGTACCAACGTTCAGCACCAGCATCTCGAGGCTCCTGCCCACATCCAGTTAGTGAGCGCAAGGACATGGAACAGCGATTTTATTAGAGTGCAGAGACAATTTATTTTTTTTCCTAAACGTAAATGAAAATTAATAACTGAGAAGATCCCCA
The DNA here is from genome assembly GCA_002335545.1 of Apodemus speciosus. Taxonomy (NCBI): domain Eukaryota; kingdom Metazoa; phylum Chordata; class Mammalia; order Rodentia; family Muridae; genus Apodemus; species Apodemus speciosus. The sequence goes on from BDUI01014750.1 coordinate 29,108, forward strand.
AATGTTTATAAATGTATTAAAGCTGTGTTATCAGCACATGAGACACAGCAGCAAAGGCAGGCACTGAGGCTCCTGCCCGGCAGTGCATGTGCTAAACAGAGTGGGCGCTCACAGGCTCTGGGGCCAGGATCCCCAAAAAGGAGCTTCCAAGAACTTCCCAACTTCAACCCACCCCAGTAAGTGCAGAAGATAAGGTCCACACCGCCTCCCTAGTCTATCGGCGTGTGCCATTCACGGAGGAGTCCCCACTTGCTTTTATTCAAAGGGGATCTGCTAATCACCTCTCAAGAGGACTGTGAAAGGCTCTGAAGGAAAGAAAATGTCGTAGAGCCAGAAGAAGGGAAAAGAGCATGAGTTATAAAGAAAGCATTGTGGTTTTAATCTTGGCTTTTTACAAATGTGTTTGTGTGTGTGTGTGTGTGTGTGTGCGCGCACGTGCGTGTGAGTACACGTGTGTGAGAGCTTAGACATGTGTGTGCATGTGTGCGTGTGTACATCTCCCTATCTGCTCATTGCATTTAAGTTCACTGCCAAGCCAAGTGAAATGGGTACTCTTGTCCCCGAAGGCCAACTTGGTGTCTGCTCCACAAATAGCTACAGATGTCACTGCCACTGTCTGTCTGTGCCACCATCTGTAGCAGGACAGAGCCACTTAACACAGTGGCATCCCAGCCAGTGTGTCCCTGCCTGTCTCAGCAGTGACCCGTTTGTTTCTCTTTGCGCTTATACTCTCCTTCCTGGTGCCGTGACAAACACCATGAGCAAAAGCAACTTGGGGGAAGAAAGGGTTTATTTGACTTATACTTCCAGGTCACACTCCATCACTTCCAGGTCACTCTCCATCACTGAGAGATGTCAGAGCAAGAATCCAAGCAGGAAATTGAAGCAGAAACCATGGTGGGATGCCGCTTGCTGGCTCATTCTCTGGCTTACAGGCTCAATTAGCCCAGGGAATGGTGCCGCCCACAGTGGGCTGGGTGCTTCTACTTCAGCCAGCATTCAGGATAATTCCTCACACACATGCCCATCGGCCAGTCTGATCTGGGCAATCCCTTAATTGTGACTTCCCTCTCATGTGATGCTAGGTAGTGTCACATTGACAGTTAGAGCTGAGATAACCCAGCACCTGCTATGCCAAGGAGAGACCTAGCATCTGTCTTCCTTCTGCCTTCCTGCCTAATATCATTTTCTGTTTCCATGTGAGGGTCCACGGGGGCTGAGACTACAGCACTGGGTTCAAATCACGCCTTGTCTCTTCACTTGTTCTTTAGCTTTTTCTCATTCTGTCAGATCACAGTTTCCTGTTCCCTTATTTCCCTGCTGATTGACTGTGTCTGGAAATCATTATGTAGCCATGTTGGCCTAGAACTTGGCTTGTAGCACTCACAGAGTGACCTCATACTCACAGTCCTCCTGCCTCAGCCTCCACTATACTGGAGTTGTAGATATAAGCCACCATGTCCAGTCCCAGCAGAGAGGAGGAGGCAAAAGTCTTTTTTTTCTTTTTTTTCTTGGATATATA